>VRYO01002184.1:20211175-20223714 GCA_009812075.1 Sialia sialis
TGCGGCTTATATATGGACAAATCCCATGATCTACCTAGCTACCCGGATGTGCGCCTTATAATCAGGTGCATCTTATAATTGTGAAATTACTGTCGTTTATTCTTTCAAGCTTTGCAATCTTTTCTGAAGTCAAGGGCCAGTCCTCCATGCAGTAATTGGCCACTGAGGACTCTCAGCACCCCTGGAAACAGCTGGGCTCGATATGGGAGCAGGATTTGTGGGTTTGATGGATGTGGGAGCTTGGGGAGTTCTTGCTCAGGGGTCACTTGCACTGTTAATAGAACTGTGGTCACACTAGAAACGTGTGAAGGGAAATGGGCTGTTGGAATTTAGGAGGACGAGATACAAGGAAAACATTCCAGCTCAACATATGTCTGTCTTTAAGCACAGTCTTGCTTTCAAAAATATATTTGGCATTTGAGTTGGAAAAGCTCTCTTAGCTTTGCATCTAATTTAGGATAGCATTTTCTTCAATCAAATTTCCAGGTAAATGCATAGAAAATGGGATTGTATCCTCCTGTCAATATTTTATTTATTCTGTTAAATGCAGATTCTTTTTAAGATTTACGGTGTTAAATCAGTAACAGCACCACGTTCAACCAGCAATAAGACTGGATTTCAACACCAAAAGCCTGAATTAAATAATGATCCACTTCACTATTTCTGATAGAATCTAAAGGTCACATAATCCAATATTGGGATAATCTTTCCTAGGGCAGGTAAGTGAAACAGTAAAATGCTTTTTATGGTTACAAATTTGAAGATAATTTGAATTTTCGAACCTTTAAAAGTGGAAAAAGTGGTGCAGCAGGGTGATTGATGAGTTTGTTTAAAATAGAGAACAGAACACAAGATCATCATCATAGAGACTCAGAGTCTATACATCGATGAGTTCTATTTAGAATCAATATAATATGAAGATATAAAATGAAGAGCTGGAATCCTTGTAACCAAATACACTAATCCTTAACATGAATGGAAAATATAGACAAAAATTTAAGCCTTGAAAGCAAAGCTTTTCCTGCTGGAGTTTAGCTGTTTGTATACACAATTTCCTATTAAGCATTATCTCAAGAATCTGGGATATTTTCTGACTTCATCAGTGGTTGAAGAGAGGAAAAATGTAGAACAATGTAGAATGAAAAATTAGGAGACAAATGCCATTTAGGAGCACGGAAAGGGAATTCCCAGACTCATTTCCTTGCCCATGGCTTCAGCTCTCCCTCAATCCTTGTGTGAGGCACAAAAACTCACAGCAAATTCTCCATCCTGTCAGGGCAAGGGGCACTGAAGTTTTCCCTCCAGGATAAAAACACCCCAAAAGAAAAGGATGCTCCACAAGAACAAGTAAGAGACCTTCTTTACCTTTTGAGCCCCTGGTCCAAATACTTTTCACTGAAAAAAATGAAAAGTGAAACAGCAGCAGCCCTGACAAACCCAAGGGTGAGCAGGAGTGGGCAGAGCAGAGCTCGTTTTCCTTGTACCTCAGAAATAAAAAGCCTCCAAATTAAATGTTATAAAGAAAAAGTAGTGGAAATAATATGTTTTTTTCCTTGAAATTTATGACTGGAGTCTATTTCTAACCACTCTGGAGGAGTCTGTTAAAACTCCATAACTCAGTTGGTTAGAATTCACATATCTAATGAAAACAACAGTAAATCTGGGCTGCAGAAAGAATAATTTAATTTAGCATGACAAGGAGAAAATTAGTCGATGTGCTAAATACCAGAGTAATTTTGATTGTCCAACAAATGGCTCACTGAAAAAAGGCAGAAAATGATAAAATTAAATCTTTGTGGACTGAATTAATTCACATCCTTTTCCTTTCCCAAATACTTACAGACAACATTATTTTCCTTCTCTAAAAGAGCTGCAAGAGAGAAAATTGTGCACAGAACAGCTCTTGACAGGTTATTCTTTTCAGGGTAAATTCTACTTCAGAAATTTTACTGTTCAGACACCAACCTGAAGAAATGCCAAAAGAAGAAAAAATAATCTTTGGCAGCATAGTCCATAATTACATAAGTACACTCATAGAGTTGGGGGAGTCTTACTTTTCTGAGTTCCCTTTTGCACAAGACACGATAGACACTGGAATCAATCCAACCAGTGCAGGAATCTTTGTCAAAACCATCTTGCACCTTTTCATTGTGAAAAGGTTGGTGATAGAGAGCAGATTTTTGCAATGAGCAATAAAACACTCAGTCTAAGAGACAGCAGCATTGTACAAAAAAGGATATTATTCCTATTTAAATGATATTATTCCTATTTAAACAATATTATTCTTATTTAAATGATATTATTCCTATTTAAACAATATTATTCCTATATAAACAAGCCCTTCATGATGGAGACACCTTTGGAATTGCCCTCTGGTGTCATTCCACAGGTGGGTAAAACCTATTAAAAGAAACTTAGGAACCCTTTTTTCCAAGAGAAAATATTTCTTCCATATTTCTCATTCGCAATTTTACTGATTTCATCACAATATAATAAACTGACAGGCAGTTATGCATATTTATGCTTTTAAGTCACCTCCCCAATAAACTTAATTTTTAATATTATTATCTGTTACTATATTTACTTCATCTTGAAGTTTACTGTTCTTTTGACAAATTAATCTTAGCTTGAATTAATTATTAGTTTTCACTGCTGTCTTATCAAACTTTAGAAACAACTTTAAACATGAATATGCATGTGTGTTGTTTATCCACATCAAATGGTTTAACACGCTTTCATCAGAAATTCTTGCAAGTTTTCCAAGGTTCAGAATGGAAACTCTTTTATGCTGCAAACTCTTTACAAAGTGATTGTCTTTGGAGAAATGCAGTTTTGAGGTGGAAATATTGAATCCCTGAAGGTTTACAATCTTGGAAGTGTTTTTCACAGGAATGTTCCTCTTTTCCTCGTTGCAATGATTAGAGCTGTATAGCAGTTAAAAAAACCACACTGCTAAACTTTCTAGCCAGACATGAAACTCATCTGCTTTCACATTATGTTCCTCTTCTACTATCATTTAAGAGTTTTGTTTTCTTCTGTGGCTAAAAGGGGAGTTTGAAATCAGCCACATTGCACCCAAATGTGCCTTTGACTCTGAGTAAATGAATGTACGGCCTATCGGTCATTTATCGGACACAAAAAGTGTATCTGAAAAATACAGCCTGGAAAAAAAAGGAGTTCCTGGTTAAACCAAAGCAGTTCAGCTCAGTCAGGGGCAATAACTGAGTAAATTCTGAATTTATATTACTGATTTACAAAATTTCAATGTGTGACCCATGGGGTGAAGAGGGATTGTTCCAAAACTCATGGGCAGAACCAAAACTCTGCTGTGCTGGGATCTGGATGTCACAAAGCTGTGACAAACCCAGTGCCTCTTTCCTCAGCCATGTAGGAATGTGCATGGGAGGATTGGAGGGAATAAATGGAAATTCTTCCAGAGGCATAAGTCTTAAATCAGCACAACTTTATTTGGGAATATGATGATTCCATTTTTCCCTTTTTGCCTTGAGCTCCCCTTTTTTTCATGGTTATTATTAATTCCTGCTCCATAAAGCAATTTCATGGATCCAACCCATCCACGTTTTCCTGTGATAATTTTCCTACTACATCCTGGGAAATTTACAGAAGAAATCCTAAGAATTATCCCAGTAAAATTAATACTAAACTCCTTTTTGAAAAGGATTGGTCAGACCTCATGATTACAGCTCTAAATGAAATTGTTTTTAATCACAGCAGATAGGTACCTGTGGTTTTGTATCTCAAACCAATTTTTTATTAAGTATGTCTTCTTCCCCACTCAAAAAAATGCTGGAAATGTTGACTCGACTTTTAGCTTAACTTCAACTAAATGGAAAAAGAAAGACTCATGTGCAGCAACTGGCTGGCTCTTAATGGAAATTGCTAAAGAGTTCCAAGCAGTAAAGATCATAAGAACATTAACAGCTTCATAACACAAGTAGCAGTGGCAAAAATAACAGCCAAATACTTGAAAACAAGCACAATTTATGGATGTATTTCTGTGATCTGGCTGCCTCAATTGCAGGGAAGTGAGTTCTATGACCCAGCAAGTCCCACTGCACCCTCTGTCCTTTATTAACTTGTATTTATTCGGATATAGCCTTTTAAAGGAGCTGAGCATCAACAAACTGAACGTGGAGGAGTACAAAAGGCCCAAAGGAAGGTTAAAAAAAAGTAATGGAAATCTATGTAGTTTATGGGTGTCTAGGGAAATCACAGATATAGTTCTTTATAAGTTTAAAAATACAACTATTTCATTTTAAACAGTTTTTCTGCAACTCCAGACAGCTTCAGGTGGTACAAAAAATGCATGTTTTGCATTTCTCTGTGGTTTCTGGGATTATGCATCCTGATGCAATATGAATAGGATAATTACATGGAATGTGTTCCAAATGCAATTCTGAGCTCTCTAATAAGCAGCTAACCTTTCCAGAGGAGCTGCAAAGCTCAGCCAGCCCTGGATGCCTCCTGAGATGGTTGCAAATAAAGCTGGAGCAGCACATGTAGTGCATGTTGGTGCGCAGCCTGGTTTTACATGGGGTGAAATCTGCACTATGATGAGTTTGAGGTCTCCATGTAAAATTCAGACTTGTTTCAGTCCAATCAGCTCCTCATATAGATGATAAATGTCTAAAGGGCTGTCCTGGGACAGTATTCTACTGCAGCCTCAGCTTTCCCCTTTACCTAGCAGTGTGTTAAAGTTAGTTGGAATTTAGGTGGATCTATTTTAGCAAACCTGCTTTACCTTAAGCTGATTATTGGGTTGAATGTCCATTTAAAAAATACATATATACACATAGAATAGGCTCATCTATAGCACAGTCAGGGATTGCCAACTGTACCCTCACTCAGCCACCACAAATTCTGCAGTGAGTCCTGAACCTGTGCTCACAGGATTTGTGTAGGAATTAACCCAGATCCCTTTTCTGCCTCTTTCTTGTCCATTCAGCATTATATCAATTCACTCCAAAACTCTGTTACTGCTTGCACTGTCTCATTCAGCTTTTATATCAAGAAATAAATGGCCAACATAGAAGGCATTGAAAGAATGTGAATGGATTGATGATAAGTAAACCAATTAACAAAATACACCATCAGCTTGAGCTTGAAAAGGTCCTCAAAACCTGCAACAAAACCAATCCCACCTTTCCCTCAGGTTCTCTACAGTGCCGTGAGATCTTTTGAGCAATAAACAGATCCAGGGTTGGGAGAAGCAATAGGATTAACATTGAATTTTAATGCAGTTGTCAGAATTGACACTGAATAGATTCACTCACATATCACTTTATTTAGCTTGCTATTACAAAACTGCTCCTCTACTGTGTCTTAATTGTGGTTTACTTCAAAACCTGAAACCACTATCAGAAAGCTCTCCTCCCACTAGCAGTCAGCTTATTAATCTTGAGGTCCTTCTTTTGTTCAATAAATATTTTTGGAATTAAAGATCCAAAAAAAAAGAGAAGAAAAAATCTTGTTTAAGTCACAGCAGATTTCAAATTGAAATTCCATGGTTAAAGAACACACAAATACTCACAAGTAACAGAAAATTAAATTAATTACTAAAAGGGAGAAAATATCCACAGCAGACAAATCGTTTGACCTCCACCAACGTTCTGCAGGAGTAACTCATATGCAGGACAAAAATCACAAATTCCCAGTGATCCCCTCAGCAATATTACCTGGCGTAACAGAGCAAATTCTGCATCCTGTTCAAGGAGATGGGAATGAACAGACCTGGCCTGAAGACCCCAGCATTTTATAAATTCACCCACATTTCCTTCCCCCACTCCGAAGTCCCGAAGCCATGAATACCTTTTGCAATTCCATGCTTTGATATAGAAATACAATAATTTTGCATCTACAAGGTGTACTGGACTATAAGGCGTACTTGTTTTTTTGCAGCGAGGATCCGCGCACAACAAAGTAACGAATTAGTAACGGAATGGCGCCATCGCGGGGTTTACTGGCAGCTGCTCAATTTGCAAACATTTTTCATGGATTGGCGCAGCCTTTAAACGCAGCCCCAGGTGCCCTCCCCGTGCCGTGGGCCCCGGCACTCCCACCTGTCCCCAGTGCTGACTGTCGCGGCTCTCGCAGCTTGCACTTCCGGGTTGGCAAATTTCTGAATATAAGGCACACTTCCAGGTTTCCATCAAAATTGTAGTCAAAAGTGTGTGCCTTATATTTGTGAAATTACTGTAATTTGTGATTTTTTTTTTATTTATTTTTTTTTTTATCAGTACACTGGAAAGCACCAGTGAACACAGTGAAGTGTAGGCACAGAAAATGGAGAAACAGAAATTAGGTTTTGACCAGCTGAGAGTGGGGAAAGAGGTAGTGACAGCTCCAGCTGCTCATATCTTAAGTTATTTATTTCTTAAATGATTGCCAATTCACAATGAAAAAATGTGGAAGTGAAGTCTTTCTGCAGCTATACAATTAACTAAAATTATGCCTTTGGTATTTTACATTACGGGATTTATTCTAATTGCGAAAGTAAAGAATTAATTACATTGTTTCAGCTTGTGGTTAATGCTTTTATTTTTTCATTCTTGCTTAATTTTCCTCCTCCTCTTAATTTTAATTTCCTGTAGATTAAAAAGTGAAGGCAGTGAATAACATAATAGCTAAATAACATTTCCTGCAGAAAGAAATGTTTTAAATGAGGACAAGTGCAGCGTCAATTTTAGAAATTCCTTCATTAAGTGATAAAATTCTGAAGCCCTGGATTTTCAAGCTGCTCCCTTTGCGCTTTAGAGGAGTGCCCAAACCCAACTCCAGTGTCTCTCTCCTCCACCTCATGCCAAGGTACAACGATTTCTCCTATCGAAATATTTAACATGTTGAGATTGCACTTCCAGAAAATGCAGTCCAAGTCTTAAAAGCAGACAGAAGAATTTACATGCATCAACTTTACAAACTAAGAACTTAACTAGTCTTGAATAATCCTGGTTTATACAAACTTTGACTTTCGAAATTACACTCTGGACCCCTCCCCAGTTGGTGCAAAAAATTTCCCCTCTAAATTGCCCATATTGTGGATTTTTCAGTGAACCCCTTGTGGGTAACTCACGTCAGGAAAATGTTACCTTTGATTTCATATTCACTCCTAATTTTATGCTAAAGATCTGATGAGATACAGATCTGTATTCTGAATTTCTACAATATGACCTTTCATGAATTTGATTTACTAAAGCCTCAGATGTGATAGCTCCCATTTGCACGCTTTGTTTTATATGGATGACATTTTCCCTCAAACATTAACCTGCCATTTTATTGTCTCTCAATATGTTTCATAGATGGAACAGTTTTGACTTGTCACAAAATCAAAATTAGCCCACAAAAATTAAGCTTTGATAAGAAAAATGCATTTTCCCCCCTTTTTTTGTCCTTGTGAATACAGAATTTCACATTAAACTTCTGTTTCATTCTTCATAGAACATCTAGATTGTTTTTCTCCTAGGCCATGTTTTTTACACAAAGCCTAAAGGGCCTTTTGTGTGGTGCTACGTGTGAACTGCGACCATTATGGCATTTATAGAACTATAGTTAAAAAATGCTCTATAAAATTATTTTATGCTATTTCATTGATTAAAAACTATGGACCAGTTAGAAATTGACATCTCTGAGATCATGATTTTATGATTTCCTTCTGTCTAACGTGGTTATGGCCATGTGGGCTGGGTGTTTGTCTACATCAGTCACACAAAGAATTAAGGATTTAGTGAGACAAAACACAGGAAAAGATTGCAGGGAGAAGCAATTTTTTCATGTTCCTTCCCATGAATTTCTGATTTCTAGCCTTTTGCTCCTATTCGTACAGCTAAGGTAGGTGCAAATCTCCTTTCCAATATTTGATTCCTTCAGTGAATCCAGAATATCTGCTGGGGAATGTGCTGCTTCACTCCGCAAAATGACGACATAAATATGCAATTATATTCCTCCAAAAATAAAAATAACGTGATTGAAACACATGCTATTAGCACTTATTAAGAAACAGAAGTTACATTTTTTGTTTAATAATCACCTTTCTTAAAATAAGGATGCACAATGTTAGAAAGGCATGGAAGAGCGACTTAAAATTCACGAGAGAACACCTTTCTCAGTACAATTAAAATATTTTTGTAAAATACAGAGTGTGAATTTTTAATAAGCTATTGTTAGTGCACCACCAACCTTGAAAATTAAATGCAGCACATTTTAAGACATTTTGACATCTCTGCTGTGAAACCAGTACAAAACATGCACTGCTCTTCACACTCAGGACTGAGCTGAAAGGAACCCTGCAGAGCAGAATTCCTTCTCTGAACTCAAACTTTTGTCAAACTTGTGTAAATGTTGTCATGAAAATCCCAGAGGAAGCAAGTCCCAATCTATGGCATATCCATATCACATATTATTTGAAATCATGGTTAATAATTACGATTAATAGACAGAATTCTTATTCTAATAATATTGGTGTTGAAAAGAAAAAAACAGATTTATAAGATATACCATCCTTGTAATGAAAGGAAATTAGTTCCTCAAAAGGTAGAAAAACCACAAAGATATATATTTTTAAATTATTTTTTTACATATTTATTTGTATATTTATGTATTTATTTGCATGTCTACATATATATTTTTATATGTATATATTTATGTATACATATATTTATATGCATATTTATATGTTATTTATATGTATATATTTATTTATGTATTTATATATTTATTTTTATATTTATATAAATATATGTGTATATTTACATATTTATATATTTACATGTTTATCTATTATATTTTCAGGAGTCTGCAGGGACAGGACAAAGGGGGATGACTTCAAACTGAAAGAGAATAAATTGAGATTAGATACTGGAAAGAAATTGTTCCCTGCGAGGGTGGGGAGTTGGGTTTGTTTCTTTGTTATACTAGGAGGATATTTTATTGTTGTTTTGGGTTTTTTTTAGGCACTGTGTGCTGTCCTGAGCCCAAAGGGGCTGTGGGGTCAGGCCAGCTCAGTGTGATCCCTTCCAGACACAGGCCTGCCCCTGATGTCTTGGGATTTTGGCTTTTATATTTTCCATCTCTTTGTAATCCTGTAATTCTTCAGTGTAGAACTCTAAACTCCACACACAGTGTGAGCTGCTGCTCTCCCGTTCTGGGCAGACACAACAATTCCTCTCTAGGACTGGGAATCAAGGACACCTCACAGCCTCAGGCCCTGAGAAATGGAAACAAAAGTGAGTTGGGGAGAGCAAACTTGGGGTAAATGACTTCATACCTGGAGTTGTAATTTGGAGATTAACCCCCAAAATGCAAATGGACCAAACTTATAAAAGTGTGAAATCCTGTGACCCACAGTCCATTTTTTGGTGCAGCCCCTGGGGGTTTTTGTCTGCCCCAAATGTACCTGAAGGCCCTTCAGTGAATAGAACGGATTTTTAATTCTCTCTGCCCTCTGTTTTAAGGCATCACCCCAGCCTCAGCTCCTGCAGCCCAGGGCACTGGAGCATCCACCCCACTCTGCAGATGACAGAAATGCTCTTGTCAACACCAACCCCTGCAAACACCAATCCCTGTCATGTCTCGGGGAACAGAGAGGACACAGGGGACTGTGAGGAGAAATCCTTGCCATCAGGGCTCTTTAGAAAGCCGGAGTGTGTGATTTTCCCCATTTCCCTCTTTGTTCTTGCACGGTGCCTCTGACAGGGTGACCACTCTTGCTGCAGGCACACTTTGCTGTTTTGAGGGCCTGTTTGATTTCCCAGGTGGCAGAGCATCGCTCACGTAGCCTTGCAAAATTACAGCATACATTCCTTTACTCGCCCCAGAGCTCCAGGAGGAGGCTGGCAAAGAACAAACCTCAGGTTTTTCTGGAGATGGATTTTCATTGTTGAGCTCCTCACTTCTCTCACACCTCATCCATGAACCCTTCCCTGTGACTGCCCTGATCCCTCATCCTTCCCCAAACCCAGCACTGGTGCCTTTTGTGATCATGGAATAATTTCAGCCTGTCCAGAACTCTTTCGTGTTGAAATCCAAGAGAAAAAGTGCCACTTGTCCAATAGGTTCTTCAGGTAATATAAAGACATTTGGGATTTCACATTTCACATTCCAGGGTGGGGAGTGTGAGTCCAAACTGCTCCATCAGCAGCACAAATTTCCCTACAAGAGCTGAGACAGCTGAACGTGGGAAATTATCTGTATTCAAAGACCATTCTAGCAAATAAAACAGTGATTAAAGCACTGCTTGCTCATTTATTATTTCTGTATTCTCATTTATTTTTACTGAAATCCTAAAATAAAATTACTGCCCAAAGTATAGCTGGTTTATTTCTCATAATAATCTGGATAGATTTTTACCACCATAATATTTAAACATTTTATTTCCTAAGGCATTAAACACAGTTTATACTTTGCTGCAACAGAGTGCTTGGTATCAAAAATGTTGGGCATTTGTCTGAATCAAAAGGATTTTGTTTTTTCTGAATAATTATATATTTTATATTTCTCCTCTTTTTCACTCTAATTCACACTAATATTAGGAAATACAATGAAAACCAAAAGGATATAATTCCAGTCTATGAAATTTTATGCATTTAAACCTAGAATTCAATAAAAATATAATGATCTGCTAAGTTGATCTACTTCCATGGAAACTTGGATTTAGAATACAGCAGTTCATTAAACCTTCCCTGGAGAAGTTCAGATCATCCAATTGAGTAATTTGGATTTTCTGCACTCTGCCAAAATGACACAGGAACTCTGCAATGGTTTAAAGTGTGGTTCTGCCAAAGATGAACGCACACAAACACACTTTCACAACCTAAACTGCAGCAGGCAGAGACTTTTATAAAGGCAAAAGAGCCTAAAAAGCTAAAATTAACTGAAATTGAGGAATATTCTGCTTCTGTTTTGGCTGATCTGGAGTGTTCTCCATGATTACACTGTGCATTCACAACAGGTACAAAAGAGAATTCTGAACCCAAAATCCAGGGATTTTTTTTCTCAAAATCTATTTCAGATTCTGTATGTGGAGGCTGCTTGGTTTGCCAGAAGAGAGGTTTTAGTTTTGTTCAAGGACTTGCCAATGCTTTGGACCTTAAAGCTCATCCAGTCCCACCCTGCCATGGGCACAGACCTCCCGCTCCCAGGTTACTCAAATCCTCGTCCAGCCCAACCCTGAGTGCTCTGAAACCCCTTCTAGAAGAGCTGAGTTCCTTACAAGCAATTAAATCAACAGAATGGCAATGTCTTTTTGCATTAAGAAATAATTTTCAGAATTTTTATTAAGAATTTCCTAAAGAATTATTACACATTAAAATGTCTAAGTGTCCAGAGGACATTAATAAGCTTTTCTCTCCTCTATTATTAATTTCTTCCCCCCAATGAACTATGAATTGTTTGATAAAGGTTTTATTACCTTTACAATGAAACATGGAGGGTCTGCATTTAAACATAATCATTTACAATGGATTATTTGAAACTTTTAAGTCTATATGAGAGCAATAATAATTGGGGAGTTTAACCCCTATTTTATTAAAATCAATGACAACCTGATTTATGTCCTTTGGAAAAGTTAACCACTAGAAAAGAAAAATATATTTTTGTCTTAATCATAACTGAACTGCTTAGGAAAATGAACAGAATTTCTTTTCACACAGATGCTTACAGAACATTTTTAAAGTCTTTCAAGAGCCAGGCTGTTGCTCTTGAGAGCAACTCTTGGCTGGTACTCCCTACAATGAGCTTGAGAGGGCAGGTTTATTTTTAAGTTTTTTATGCCAAAGTATAATCAGATTTATCTCAGGGATCAAAGATATTTTTGCAGGTTTAGCTGAAGTGTTATCCATCTGTCAGGGATGGTCCTCAACATTTTGGCATTCCGCTGACAGAGATGAACCACCCATTTTTCATCCCTGCAAACTCCTGTTAATGGAACAAAAATCCCAGCGATTTTAAATACTTTGTTTAGTTTTAGCCATTCTTATCTCCTTAGGAAACTTTTAAACAAATTGTATCTGAACAATAAAAATTGAAGAAATCCTAGCTAATCTGTCATCACAAAAGTGCTAAATGAATTTTAAGATTATTTTACAAACACCAGAAGCAGACATTGTTCTTTAAATGACCTACTAAAGTTTGTAAAGCTAAATCATTTATAAACTAATACAGCTGAATTCAACTTATCTTCGTCTTTGAAGTTTGCCTCTTTTATTCAAGATCAGAAGGAAGACTTCACCTGAAAGCTTGTTGTACTTTTTGCCTGAAAGCCTTTGTTCTCCTTTCCAAATAAAATTGTTTATAAGGAAAGGTTACCTACAGAACAGAAAGAATACCTTCAATCTTATCTTGAAAGAGGAAGATTTTAGACAGGGATAGATTTTTCTGTTACTGAACTGCCGTGAAATGATAATTTCTGGAAATCAAGGACACAGGGAGAGTTTTGTGTCCCTCTGGCAGAGAAGGGCATTCAGGACACAAAAACACCAACCACATTTGATCCTTTTTTCCTGCTGAACCTGGGGACACCCAGCCCA
>VRYO01002184.1:20224714-20238051 GCA_009812075.1 Sialia sialis
GTTACCCCACGCTGCTGCCCAGCTCTGAATAAACACACACTTACTAATTTGAAATTTAGAGTCTTTTGTCCATCACAGTTGAGTATCAGTATTAGACCAATACTCAGATGTTTCATAAATCAGGAGAAGCACAGCCAGGCTGAGCTTTGCTCATCCTTTCATTCCTCACTAATTGCTGCTGTGAAAACTCCCCCAGACCTGGAATGAACCATGATCTGAACATGCAATAATTACAGAATGATTCTGGACTTCAGAGAGCTGCTTTAAGCATTCCTACTGATCCAGTCCCCTTCTCTGCAAAAATGTTGTTGCTTTAAAAGCCACGTTTTGCCAGAGAAAGCTGAAACCTTTCAAATGCCCATTCCCCCTCTTGCTGAGATCCTTTCATATTAATGCCTTGAATGTTCAGAGTCCACTTTAATGAGACAGAATATGGAACAAGCCACTACTGAAGGTAATTTGTCTGTTCTAGCTCATTTTAGAGGAAGCAGAAACACTCATGTTTCTAGAAAAAAAACTCACAAGTTGTACAGTTACAGCTATACAAACTGACCCACCTCATCCTTAATTTGCAGGAAAAGCTCCTGCCCAATTCAGAATTCCCTCTTCAGCAAGAGAATGCTCACAATGACTCCAAGACCAACCTCTAGAACTGAACCCAGGGGGATCACAATCTAGAATTGTGTGCAGTCTGTGTTCATAATCCAAAACAACTTGTACACTGTTACTGAGCATGAGCTCTGAATGGCACCTCCTCTGCAGGAGAGAAAACAAAGTCATCTCAAAGAGGTGCTGATCCCCCTGGTATTATCTGTTATAGGTAGAAAGGTTCTGCTCAGCAAATATGTCCTGTAAGATGTTCTGTCTCTGTAAAATCTGTGTACAGTAATTTCACAATTATAAGCCACACCTGATTATAAGCCACACATCTGGGTAGCCGGGTAGTCCACAGGATTTGTCCATATATAAGCCGCACCTGAATATAAGCCGCACATTTTTTTTCTTTAAAGCGAGGATCCATGTGTGACAAAGTAACAAATTAGTAACAGAATTGCTGCCAGCTGGGTTTAGTGTCAGGTGTTCAAGTTGCAACAGTTTTCATAGACCAGAGAAGCCTTTAAAGGCAGCCCCAGGCGCCCTCCCCGGCTGGCGCTCACTTCCGGGTTGGCATTTCACTGGGACTTGTCCCTAGATAAGCCGCACCCGAATATAAGCCGCACTACTGGGGTAGGCTGGATTCTTCAATGAAAAAGGTGTGGCTTATAATCGTGAAATTACTGTAATCCTTTCTGGGCTGAATTGCCCCTGGCAAAGAAGTGTTGGAAAATGACCTCAAGCAGCTGTGCCACAGGGATCTGTCATCATTTGACTACAACCTAATAAAATTCCAGTCTAAGGCAAATTTCCATTAATTTTATGGCTCCTAGAAGACTAATATAATATATATAACTTTTAAGTTTATACCTATGCTTGCTGAGCTAAATCTTTAATTGTAGCCCAAATCAGCCAGGCACTTAAACAGATGCTTTATTTTTGAGCACTTAATTCTACTGACTTTGATGGGCCTGTGTAAGTGCTTAACATCAGGTGTGGTGCAGGATTTACATGGAGAGTTCTGAGGGATTTTAAATCCACCTCTTCCTAGGGATGCATTGTTTTATTTTACTTTTCTTTTTGGTGGGTGTTCTGTTGTTAATAAGGAAAATAAATGAAAGCAAAACTATCACAGCAGTAAGACAAAACTCAAAATAATAACAGCTTTCTTACCTTTCTAGAATTATAATTGATATTGCAAAGCTGCTGTTACTTTCTCCTTACACTTTCCAGTGGATGCAACCTAGACCTTTGCTTTTGTAATCAGCTTTTAATTAAGCCAATGAGTTTTTCACATTACCATCATGCCTGCAATAATTGTTATGATTCTATTACCTTCTTTGTTAAACACATTTGTAGTTTTAAATGACAGGAAGTCAAGCTAGCAATTTGTAAAGATGTGTGAATAAGGAAATTGCTCTATTCATGGGCTCACAATGAACAGAGAGATAACATAGTAATGCTTTGTATCCTCTCACCCTCCAAGCAGAGGGAAGAAAGGCAAAAGAGGTGGCCTGGATAATTTCCTGCAACCCTCCCTTTGTTCTTGAGCCTTTGCACCAGCATTTATTGAGGGATGTAAAGCAAGACAGACCATCCAGCCCAAGCTTGGAGCGTGCTGCTTTGGTGACTGGATCCCAAAAAGGAGAAGCTCATTCATCAGTGAGCTGATGAAAAAGAGCCCAGAGCCAGCAGCACTATCCCTGCTCTGTCCTGTGCCACATCCCAGCCTGCCGAGCGCTCAGGGCTCTGCTGAGGAGCTGTGCAAACCTGAGCTGTCCCAGCCTTAAATCACACTTCATGCCACTCATCAATGGGAACAAGAATACTCAAGGTTCTTTGCTCGTCAGGAAACTCCAGGTCAGGTTCAACAGAGGAGAGGAGAGGAGAGGAGAGGAGAGGAGAGGAGAGGAGAGGAGAGGAGAGGAGAGGAGAGGAGAGGAGAGGAGAGGAGAGGAGAGGAGAGGAGAGGAGAGGAGAGGAGAGGAGAGGAGAGGAGAGGAGAGGAGAGGAGAGGAGAACCTCAGTGATGTTGGCACCATCCCCTTTCCCTGTTGGCACCATTCTCTTTCCCTTGCCAGGTTCAGAACAAGTCACACATCCAAACCCTCAGCAGTGTCCAGGTTGGGTTCCACCAAATGAGTTAAATCTGCACTTTCTGCCTTTTTTTGTCACAAACACTTGGAACACCACTGAACAGATATATTTCAAGGAGGAGGGAAATAATATTTGAGCAGACTTTGTCAAACAAATGATACTTCCTTGGTTATTTAAAGAGATTTTATGACTGCACATTGCTACTCAATCCAGTTCCTTGATGTTTTCCCCACTGTTTATAGGCAAACCAAAATGTTCAAACATTGCCACTAATTATGTACAAAATTCTGAGCAGCAGAGCCATGAATTCATGCCAATTTGCTCACTTTAAGTGCTGTTCACTTTCCAAGTTCTGTCAAAATTTCTATTTGAACCTGAAGAAGTTTTCAATGATAATTCTACATTAAATAGATAAGATTTAAAGTCAGGACATAAACAGAACTGAACAGAACACATCAGGAGTGAAGTCCTGCCTGCCTTTGCTGCACTCACATCTGGAACTGAATCTCTCCCAGCAATCTACTCTCTACAATTTTTTTGTCACCAGATTTCCTACCTGCTACGTCCTCTTGCCCCAAATGATTTATCCTATTTAAGCTTGTTTTTTGTTTTTTGTTGTTTTTTTCAAAGAAAGGTTAATTGTAATTTGGGTTTGGAAATTTTTCCCTGCATCACATTAAGAGTTTCTCAGGCCCAGTGCAGCTTCCCTTGCTGACATTTTTTTCCAACTATAGCCCGTGACTTTCAGAATTTTCAAGTGTCTTTAATAACCATTCAAAATGAAAGTTTGTAGCTTATGTTCAGAGTTATGCTCTAATTAGATGTTTCGTGAGAATTTCATTACAATGGATTAAACACTAAAATGAAATTATTTCTTCCCAGTTTTGTGGAATTGAAAATACTGGCAAAAGAGTAACATTAAACTTGGCAGTTTTCTGGGCTAAGGAAGGTGGCAGAAATTTTCTGCATCATCACAAATTTAGAACTTTTTTTCTCTATTATTTGGCATCTTTCAACTCATTTTAAAACACATGTACAAATCCCAACCAAACTAAAGTCTCCCAACATCAAAATGTAAAATATATTTATAATTCCAATATTTATGATGCCATTTCAGTGATTTGATTCATCAGGAGATGTGATGTTTGCAGCTCTGCAGGAGCACTGGGTTAACCTGTTCAGTGTTTCCACCCACAGAGAGGAGGAGCACTCCCAGGGCAGCCTGGAAAGTTTGGTGCCATTGTGACTCACGTATGAAACTATGTATCTCACATTAACAGGCCTAAAATTAAGATTACAATTATAAGCTGCACCTGATTATAAGCCGCACATCCGGGTAGCCGAGTAGCCCAAGGGATTTGTCTATATATAAGCCGCACCCGAATATAAGCTGCATTTAATTTTTTTTTAAAGCGAGGATCCATGAGCGACAAAGTAATGAGTTAGTAACAGAATGGCGCCAGCGCGGGGTTTGGTGTCAGGTGCTCAAGTTGCAAACAGTTTTCATAGACCAGCCAAGCCTTTAAAGGCAGCCCCAGGCGCCCTCCCCAGCCGGCTCTCACTTCCGGGTTGGCATTTCACTGGGATTTGTCCATAGATAAGCCACACCTGATGATTAGCCGCACTACTGGGGTAGGCTGGATTCTTCAATGAAAAAGGTGCGGCTTATAATCGTGAAATTACTGTAAATGACAAGTCAATTGCCCAAGTCTCCTAATGAGAGGAAAATGTACATACTTGCTCTGCTCCTATAGCATCATTTCTACATCTCTCTGTTCTACAGTAATAAATTCAAAGAACTGATGTTGGGATAGATAACACTTTACATTTACTTTAAATAGAATAAACAGTCTTTTCTTATTTGCAAATACTTTATCTTAAGTTTTACCCATATAAGCAATGTTTCAGCTTTTCACAGTAATTATACAGTGATGTATTTGACCTTAGCAACGATAACAAAAAACAACAACGGAAAATACCCTGGATGTGATAAAGCCCCAGAGATATTCAGCCTCAATGTGATTTTTAAAACTATTTTTTTTTCCATTAATCAGAAATACCAGCCTTTTTTACTGCCAGCAGTGAGTTGCTCTGTGCTACCTCTCATTCCTCTTCATGTTTCAGTTCAGTAATTTCCCACTGAGCAGTTGTTGAGTACATACCTAATCCTATAAGCAATCTGCTTGTTATTTCAGCTTTTGTACCAGGACATCTTTCAATTTATCTTATAGCTCTCCAAAAATCAGGGCTATATTTCCATCCTGATAAACAAGGACTATTCTACCAATCCATTACGTTCCTCTGCAGCAATTCACAATTCAAAACCACACTTAAGTCCAACTGAGTAGATTGTAAATCGACCACTTCAATCCCATCTATTGGAATACCAAACACACCATCCAAAGGTCAGTAATTTTTAAGGTAACAGCTCATTAAATCACAGATATGAAGAGACAACTCTACTGAGCAAACGAGTTGAGAAGTGTTTTCGATCTTTCCCAAAAGAATTTCATTGTTGTGAGCTCTTGTCTGTCCCACTTCTCCCATACTTGTAACTCAGTGCTGGCAGCTACAGCTGCCAAAATATTTTTGTTATTCTGAAAGGGACAACTTGATAAAAAATGAACTTGTAAATTGTGGTGAAAACTGGTGTGGAAATCCTAACTGCAGTCAGAGCAGCAGTGTTAACACAGCAAGAGTCACTGGAGAAAGCTTTTATTACTAAATTTCAATCAAGCCATGAGTATCGCACTTCCTGTGGATTTCCCCAGGTGGAGGAATCAACAGAGAATGCCAGAGGATAAATCTGCACCAGTCAGCATTATCCTGAACCTCAGGGTCACCTCCAACCAGCTCCATGGCCATCCCAACTACAACCTGCTCCTTCAGGGACTGCTCCCAAAAGTGAACAAACCATGATATGGATATTTCTCATTCCTTGCAGAAATGCCACAGAATTTCTGGAAAGATTCTGCTTTCAAAAGCCACACTGCTCATCACAGCCCTGCTGCAGAGGAAAAGTGGTGTTAGATTCAGAGATGGATTTACTCATTGTTTGATCATTTTCTGTGTGACTGCTTCCACTTAAGCTTAGTTAGATATACAGATGGGATGAAAATAATGAAACCTGACAAGAAATAGCAAAAATATAATAAAAGCAGATTCCCTTTTCTGGGAAAACATTCTTATTTTTGCAATGTGAAGGGTTTATGAAGGCAGGTGGTGAAAGGGTCTTCAACAAGGGCAGGTTTTTATTTTGAAATTTGTTGTGAAAAGGTCTTCTTCTTAAAAAAGGCATTTCTGGTAACTGGAGTGAAAATACACTCACATGAAGCCCTACATTTCCATGTCCCCTACATGACAGAAACCCTTATTAGATTTATATCTGAATTGCACAAGTGCTAAGAGATTCAAATACCTACATTTGCCATGCAGGGACAAAGTAAAAAAATTAATTTATTTCATCTTTTCCCTCGCCTTCATTCCCATAATTTTCCATGTCTGATCACAAGAGAGGAGCTAAGTGCATGAGCACATTTCTGTTCAGGCTCAACCCTGCTAAAGGGCAGTGTTAAGTCACAAATCCATTATTTCCCCTATGAAAATGAAAGGAGCTCTCTGTTCCCTAAATTAGATAAATCTGAACAGGATCCTTAGAGCTCAGTGTGAATGCCGTGAGTGCAAGCATTGCCTCTATCCAGAAAAGTCACAACTTTTAGCACAAATCTGCTCCATTTTAGCAGCCGTTGGCAGATCCGTGCTGCTGATCCTTGCCAGGAGGACAAAACAGGCCATGGGTAATAAATTCATCACCTGACAAACTGGAAAGTGTCCTTATACAGCTCAAAGTCCAGCTTTATCATTTAATTCCCATCTATTACGTTTGGGAAAGATAAAGGAGTTGAGAGGTATTTTGCTTGATTTAACCTAATTAAAATAATACATCAAACCTCCGGGACACTTTCTAAAATATCCTACATGTTTTTCTTACACACATTTGCAGCATTAAATATCTAGTTTGAGTGTACTTGCAAACTTCACTTATTCTCTGTTTTAAAGAACTACTACAGTGTCTGGCAGAGAACAAAAATTGCTGGGAGCCACTGCAGATGCTGTAGAGGAAAAACTGAATTTAGAACCAGCAGAAGAGGGCAGCATCCTCCCATGCTTTAAAGGCTCAGCTTTCTGAAGTTGAGACATAACAGGCAACTTCTGTTGAATGCTAATTTTGCTCAAAGATGACCTACATTTGTTAAAATTTTCCCTTTCATTAGCACACAATATATCACCTTTCTAGTTAAGCATTTAAAACCCCAATAATCCTCGGTGAGCTAATTGCCAAGAGCAGCCGATAACATTTGCCACAGCAGCTTCCCTTCATGCACCCGAGCACAGCTTGGCTTCACTCCGATAAAAATGGAATTTCTGAGTGGAAGGAGCAGCAGTGATGCTCGAGCTCCAAAACAGAGCCTGAAGAAAGCACCAGCTCTGAACACTCCAGAGTTTCATCACACACTACAAAAACTTGCTTGGGATCAGAAATGAAGAACATGCTAAGACCATGTGACAATTTTAATATTTGAAGAACATGCTAAAACCATGTGAAATTTCAATATTCAAACTTTTGGGGGAAATTCAACTTTCACTGGAGAGCACACGGACCTGCTGTGACCACCCTGCAGCAGCTTGCCTTGGGCTCTCTTTGCAGACTTCATATTTATGTTATTTTAAGGGAATTCTAATTCATTATTTATGTTGTTTGGAACTTTTCTAAAATGTACTCTGCCAAGCCACCCAGTGTGAATCATTTTTTCTTTCTCCCAGCATTCATCTTTAGGATACTTCTCCCCTGATCAAATGATCAATAAGGACACAAATATTTCAGGTGGAATGTCATCATTTGCTTGAAAAACAAATACAGTGAAATACCACTGGAACACAATATAACATTTATAAAATGCAAATAATAGGGACTTTCATTTCCCTACTCACACACAAAAAGAAGACAAAATTCCTGATGGAATAAACCTGTCTAGTGTAGAATTCTTTTAGCATTTCAGGTGTGCATTTACACTCAATAATGGATAGTTGATTAATAGCCTCAAGAAGAAAAAATTTAAAAGTAAGATGTGACATCCTTTTCATTATTTTTGTGAGTTCTGAGTGATTCTTACTGAGAAACAACCACCAGATACTTCAACTGCAGTAAAATACGGTGTTTAAAACCCCTTTGTAATTGGAAAACATGGATCTCTACAGAAAGGTGTTCTTGGGAGATAGGAATTTATCTGAAAATTCCACACTTGAGATCAAGCAAGGTAAAACAGGTGGTTTCCATAAGGAGCTACCTAATTATCTATCACTCATTTATTCTGTGCCAAAATGCTTACAAGTATCACTCAATTGTTTGTGGTATCCTTGCAGCCCTAATTTCTGCTCACAAGACAATTTTCTGCAATTTCACTTGGGAAGAGAGGTGTGTGCTGCTTTTTGTGTAAAACAACGTGCAGAGAACCTGAGAGAGCTCCCTCTTCATCTGATGGCTGCACCCAAATGTACCCCAGAGCTCTGAGGAATATCAAATACTCTGGGTTGCTATCAACATATTTAAAATTAAATTCAAGGTCAGGCTGGATGGAGCTCTAGGCAACCTCTTCTATTTGTTTGAGGTTTTTCCCTGTTGTTTTATTTTAAATTTATTTAATATTTTACTTTATTTCAAGCTGGTTGCATAATGTTCGTACATTCCTCACGGCTTAATGACTGCAATTAAGAGAGGGGCACTTTAGTTTTTAACACCTCTCTTGCCAGAGGCAGTATATGTATTTTCCCCTCTCTGTTGGATTTATTTATTTTGTGTCTGGTAGCTTTTTATGGGTAGAATTTAAAAACAAAAAAAGAAGTTAAGCAGGGACTGGCTTAATTAAAAATAAAGGCAAGAAAACAGTATCTTAAGATGATGATAATAAATTCCAGCAGGTTTATAAATTATGATACAAGAGGTAATTACATGTGCTCCAAGGTCCTGGTTGGAGTTATAAGTCTATTGAACGTGGCCCTCTGGCTCTGCAGTGAAGTAAGAGGCCCAGAAAAGCAAAAAGCACATGATTTACATCCTCAGCTTTGGGGTTTTCCATTAAATCATTCCTTAGTCCGAAGAATGGGATACTTCCGGAGCACAAGAATTATCACAAATCCAGAATTAACAGATTTAAACCATTTAATGTTGCCTCATTCCACTGTTCAAAGGGCCACCCAAGAGGAGAAAAATCTAAGAAAATCAGTCAAGGTAGAAAAGGCGTCAAAAATTCAATGAGAGCTCATCTCATGTGAAAAGCATTCCTGCCCATAAATGATGTTCTAATTTCCTGTTTATAAAGCCACGGTATTCAGCAGGGAGTGAATCTTCCCATCTCCCAGAACTTTGCCCAAACATCACCAAAATGTTGAATTTTCTTGCAGGATGATGCAGGAACTTCATCAAGCAGCGTCTGCCCTGCCTTCATCTGGATGAGATTTTATTTCAGGTAACATGGGACTCTGATATCAGTATGGCAAAACAAATCTTCTTTTCCCCACCAATTTTCCATGGCAGGAAATTGTAGTCAGATGGCTTTTTACTGTATCATCAGTTTTTAAATCTTTAATGAAATTACCCTTACAAACATCCTGTAAAACTGTGAAGTGTTATTCAATTCCACTGGAGTAACAGAGGTACTAAAACCTAAATGACTGAGAGGAAAACTGGTAAGAAAAGGCTTAAGCTGAAATTTCTTAAGCCCTAGTCTAGTGGCTTATTCCCTGTGCTTTCTCTGGGAAATGTGATTAAATAAGAAAATCAATAAAGATTTAGGTTTGCCAGATAAAACACAAAAGCTTCAAAGTCCGCTGACAAGAATTCAGGGCGTGAGGCCAAGTTTGCTCTGACTTCTTGGAGTGGATCAGTTAATAGCATGGAAACAACATAATAAGGAGAAAATTAGACATCTGCCTGAGGTGTAGGCACGAGGTGTGTCCTCAAGGGCTTCACTTTTATTTCCAACCCAAGTGCACATGAGGAGTTGCTCAGCCCATTAACACCGAGGGTGAAAATCCCTTTGTTCAGCCTGGCTGCAGGTTCACCCTTATTCAGGCAGAGGTGACAAGGAACTCTCCACATCAAATTCCCTTCTCACTTCCAGAGACTGTCTCAGCCTCTAATTGTAAATTAGTGAGAAGAGAGACCAGCTTTAATACTAAAAACCTGGACTCCCCAGAAATCCCTAATTCATCATTCAAAAAAAGCATATATGATGAAACAGCAAGTGAAATAAATGTACAGATTTAGAAATAATCACCTTCACAACATTAAGGCAATTTTGATTAAACACTTATTCTCTGTATATATTTATCTACATTTTCATTCTCTCACTACAAGAAGTAACTTGCATTTAAATTGGTTTAGAAAATGGAGGTCTTGAAAAGTAAACACAAACTGTTGTGTTTCAAATAAATATTTCATGTCATTGAAAAATATTTTTTTCTGGTCTGTGTTTCATTGTTAGTCTTCTTCAGCTTACCAAGCCCAAAAGATCAATTATCTGACTGGCTTTATACAAAAAGATCAAAGGAGATAACACACCTAGTTTGGGAAATCAGCAGCAGTAGTCCTGATCAGCAGCTTCTGCCATGTTAGATAAGAAACAAGGTCAACAAACTTTCAGAACTGTGCTGAAAAAAAAATAAAAAATAGGTGTTTGCTCACTAAGGGAAGATGCATCAGCCCTAGTGCTGTCTGCAGAGAAAGTAAAATATTGCTCTTCAATGACAGTGGAAAAAAATGAAGTCCAGCTAATTTAACTCTCCTCTCTTTTGACAGGCAAGCACCACAGATCAGGGGAGAGAAACTTTGCAGACCCAAAACACTATTTTCTGTCTGTATTTCCTGGAAAAAAATCCTGCAACTCAACCCTATAACTGACAAATGGATTCTTCTTTGCAGCTCATACAAGCATCCTCTTTTCTCTTTTTGATGGACGTATCTGGTGTCTTCTAGGCCAGAATTATAACCTAATAATGCTTCAGGGTGAGTATCTGCAGCCTATGAAGGGCACTGCATAATTGTCTGCAGACTATTTATATTTTCCTGATTAGTCATTTAAAAATATTTTGGTCATTTTTGGGTTTTGTGACTCTAGGATTTTGTGTCTCCTTTTGTTTTCAAACAGACAGGAATTGATGAAGTACAGTAGTTCTTCATAAAGAACCTTCAACTTATTAGCTCAAATGTAATTAATCTTGATTTCTGGCTGGCCATACATGCTTCCCCTTTAGCCTGGCAATTATGGGTCAGTTTGAAAGCAAAAATGGTTGTTTACTTTTTAATGCACCTTTACCATATATGTGTAACGATAAAGAAAGAAAAAATAATTTGGAGCTATTCCTATTAGGAAAAAGATGAGTTAGGCATGAATGGAATTCCCTGCAGGGTAAGAAGAGGATGGGGAGCAGTTTGATGGGAGAGCTGTGCAATGATTAAAGGTGGGATCTGCAGGACCCGCGGAATGTGCTGCCCAAAAACATCTCTGGTGCTCCCTGGATCCAGACCACATGACAAATGAGCTGCTGAGGCTGAGCCAGGAGTGATTGCTCATCACTTCTGGAGACAGCAGAATATTGTGTTGGCAAAGATGTCAGGGGCTGGCAAGTCCTGAGCAGATAGAATTTCTGTGATGGATAGGCTGGCTGTGCCCTGTCACAGCTCAGGGATGGCCACCCCAGATCAGCCACCCCAAACGAGCCTCCCTAAACCAGCCATCCCAAATCAGCCATCCCAAATCAGCCATCCTAATTCAGCCACCCCAAATCAGCCATCCTGAATCAGCCATCCCAAATCATCCATCCTAATTCAGCCATGCTAAATCAGCCATCCTAAATCAGCCACCCCAAATCAGCCTCCCCGCTCTGACTGAGCCCTGGGCATGGAGGGAAGCCCACCCAACTCCTGGGCACACCAAAACTGTGTCTGCCTCAGGAATTCTCACTCCCCAAACCTCACCCATCCCCTGATGTCCACTTTTGGCCACACCCAAACCTGAGAGGATTAAATGGGCCTTTAACCTCATCTGTATTAAAGACAGCTCTGTCACAATAGGATGTGTGGAAATACAAGTCAGCTCCCATATTTTGATAATAAAAAATCATCAAATATAATTTCCTACAAAAAGACAAGGAAAAAAGTATGCAGCAGCAATTATCAAAAACGCGCGGGCTGTTGCATTTGCTCCATCAGAAATGCTGCCTAATGTATAACTGATTTAGTTAGACCAAGTTTAATCCCAAAAGGAGCTCTGAACTCAGGGATGTGGCAGCCTGAGGCATGGCAGGTGTGACACCTGGATGATTGCAGTGCCACCAGCACGGCACCACATTTGGGGTCTTAATACCCTGTTGCTTGGCTTACTTTAAAAAAAAAAACCACAAAAAAAGCCCATATTATATCAGCCAAGGCACATTTAACCTTCTGTAACAGCCAACTCTTTTAGTCCAAGGCATACAATGAACTGTAAACTTCGGCCTCATTTGGGTTTTGGCCAAGCACAGGTTCATTTAAATCACCCTGCACTCGTCCAGCTGAGGCAGGGTTTACATAGCACTTGGATTTATGCACTTCCTGAGTTTTTCAGTGATGCTGACACCCCTGAAATCTTCATACGCTCGAAAATGCTAAATTGCATTTTTTTAGAATTAATCTATTGCCTGCAAAGCTGAAAAGATTCCCAGTACAAATATGTGGGACTAGGCCATGGGACACATATTTTTTTCCAAAAAGTACAGAAAAGTTTCTAGGGAGACAGATGCAGGTATGAAGGAATTCAGATGATGAACTTACTCGGAATTATTTGAGCATGTAGATGCTATATTCAGATGGATAAATCAGAATTCCTGTCAGTCTCATACCAATTTTGTGTAATTGCCATGCCACTGGAGTTGGCATTGCCAGTGGCACAGCACTAGAACTGGAAATATTTCAAAGGTAAAAAATTCAAAAGGAAGACTGAGATGACAAAGGAACTCAAGTCTCTGTTTAGGAAAGCTGTGAACCACTGTGAGCCACATATTTGTGTCAAAGGCACAGCAGGGCCAGGTGCCTCTCCTTGCTCTGCCCACACCTGGGTGATGCTTGTACAACAAGAAACCACCCTTGGATTCAAGGTGCAGATAAATGTTTGTGATGTCTGCTGCTCTCATTTGCAGCCCTGGCATCCACTTACACCACAATTACAACCAGAGGACCAGCCTGATTTTCTGCCTCATATCACATTTACTGCTCCAATTCCACACTTTTGCCACATCTGAAAAAGCTGACACGTTCTGTTTGTCTCAAAGTTGCAATGTGCAAGCCATATGTGTTTATTCCTTTCTCTATTTTGAAGGAAAAAATGTGACTTTTGGGGAGAATTCTGTGATAAACCAGGAGCTTATGAATATTTATTCTGGATGCTACAATTCATCAGGAGCTGTATCTACAGGAGAATGGTGAGACAAATACAACCATCAAACTGCTGGCACGGAATTTTTGGTTTTACTACTTATTAAAACAGGGGTAAACTTTTAATTTCCCATTCATCACAAAGTCCTAAGAACATTTTATTTCAGATGCTAAA
>VRYO01002184.1:20239051-20257389 GCA_009812075.1 Sialia sialis
GAAATTATTGTAACCTTGAAGGCTAAAGCTGCACCTCTTTACAAAACCATGGTGCTCTTTTTTCTGACCAAAGCAATTCTGTATTCCAGCTAAATAAAGGGAAGGTTGACATCACAGATTTGTTTGATCAGTGTGATGTTTTTCAATAATAAATAAAAGAAAGATTTATGAATCGCCAGCCATTGTTGACAATTCACTTTTCTTTATTGATTTTGCTTTCAAGCAGAATTGCCCAAAGAAGATCTTTCTGGGTTTTTTTCGCATATTGCTTTTATAGAGTTAAACTGAAGCCTGTGTCTAACCCACGAAAAGCTTTTAACCCATAAAGAGCTTTCTGACCCATAAACCACATCACTCTACAGCAAGTAAACATATTTGAAAAATTAAATCAACAAATGAATCTCCCTTTGCAGGAGATGCAGTTTTTTACTGACACAACACTAAGTTTTGCATTTGCTTTGCTCCAACTCCCACTTCTTTCTAGAAGATTTAGAACATTTCTTTATAAACTGTGGTAGCCCAGAAGATAGTTTCTACTTTTCAGTGGAATGTAAATTGTCATTTTATGGAGTAGTTTTCCTTTATGTAGGAAAACATTCTTTTTTAAAATCTGGCCTGGTCTTCAAACCAATGACTCTGAATAATTTTATGTTACAAGCACACAAATTTCATTGAAGATACACCAAGAAACTCTCATATTTATTTTGTGCCTTCATTTAGAAGAAAGGCACTGTGAAAAAAGTTATTTTTAAATTCTGACTGTATGTATTCCATGTTTAGTTGTTTAAGGTTAAGGATTTCTTCATATTTTGAGAAGAACAAAAGAGAAAAAGAGGGGTTTATATCTGAAATATCTAAATTTACAAACTGATACTCGTGATAAATTGGACATGCTAAGGTGCAGATTTTCTCTGTGTGTTTATGCAGTTACAACTTGGAGTGTAAAATAAATCCTGGGCAGACATTCAGAAATAGTGAGCATACAACATCCACAGGTACAAAATACAACCTGAGGCCAGTCCAAAGAAATAGTGGAAGAATTCAAGGTGCAATTAAATTTCCTGTCTATTTTTAAGTTGTTCTATAATGGGAAAAAAACTAAACACAAAAATAAGAACTTACTTGGTCATAACTCCATTGCATGTTCTGGTATATTAATAAAAAAATAAAAAAATAAATATTAAACCAAATAAAATTCTTGTTGCTTTTTTCCAATATGTGACTGACCAGTGCTTTCTAATATTACAGTGAGACTTAAGCTCAGAGCTGAAACAGAAAAACCTTTTTTGGGCAGTCCATAAAGATTGCACTTTAAATTCTAAATGCAAATTTTTTCCATAGATGTTTATTGATTGTCCCCTGGTTTATGCATCATGATTTAAACATGATAAAAAACAGTGCTATAAATGTAAATTTATCACAGTTATTTTATTGCCTCAGTTAACTTTAACAGCCTATTTTATGAGGTTTTGGAGAAAAGTAGAAAAATTAGATATTAGAATGCAGGGCATACAATGTAATTATAGAAACTGTTATTTTAATATTTCTTGAACATTGTTTGCCATAATTTACAGTTGCATTACAAGCACTATCCCTGGTAAAGTACCTCTAGAAACTGAGTTTTAAATGTTTGCACCTCTCAAATCATTTGAGGTGGAGGGGACTGGAATATAAATATTACACCGTTCTCTATGGTCACCTAAAATCTCTTTATGGAATGTGTGTTTTATCAAAATGTTATAACTTTCTGGACCAGCAGAATGTGCTTCAGTTTCCCTGTGAGTACATTGGAATAAGTTGGGAAGCTTGTAGCACACAGAAATGAAGAATTCTGGATGCTCACAACTGAAGGATCTTCAGGGTTTCACGCAACAGACAAGAGAAAATCGATGAACAGCTTCAGCCCTGCTTAAATATCCATTTTAAAGTATGGAAAATTGTAGATATCTGAGGAACTGACACATACACCCACTCAAAATTCACACTTTGTCAAAACTGGGGCAGGTCAAATAACCATTTTTATCCATATTCTTTTTAAATTTGCATGTTTTTATGGCAAAGCTCTTTCAAGAATTCATTGATACAAACTCAAAACAAACTCTAAAGTGGTTTGGCTTTTCTTTTTTTTCCCCTCCTTAATTAACAACTGTATGATTTTCAGAGGAAAAACTGAATATCTGTATTTTTGCTCTTAAAAGGAAATGTTATAAGTTTTGAGATGTTCTTTGTGGCATTGGCAATCTCAAAGGGACAGAATCAAAAATCCCGATTCTGATGAATTTGCTCACTCCTCAAGCAGATTAAAGAACATTTTCCCCTTCCCCTCCCACATGCACACAGGATAATCAGCCTTGCATAATACCCAACTTTTTTCATGTTTTCTCACTCTAATGATAACACAAACTACAAATTACATTATCAGTGACTTTCTGAATTGAATGTGCGACTGACATTCTGAATTTAATGTGCAATTCCAGTCACTGATGTACAGATTAACACATTAATATTAAACAGATCTGCAGTAATTAGCACCAATTAATGTAAAGGATAAGTTAATTTACAGAGCATATCATTCAATATGCAATCCAATGTGTGCCAAACAGCGCTATGCCAATTTGATAGCCCTTATTTTTAAATTCCTATTAACTGTGGTTGAATAATTGATTATTTAGGAGCTAAAATCCTTTGAAATGTTGAGTTTCCCAAAGCCAGGCATCTACAGCTCCATTTGGGGTGTTAACAAATTACAAGCTTTGTACAAAAGACAAAGACCACAAAGAGATATATTTCTTTAAAGTTCCTTTTAAAACTTTTTCAATTATAGGTTTCAAGCCTTTTACTGAGTTGATTTTAGTTTGATATTTTTGCTTGCCTTGTGAGTTTGGTCTTGAGGTAGAACGAGCCTTTCTACTTCCATAAATTATAATTCTTTATCATCAATCTATCTAATTTACTTTCTACCTTAATAAGACCTAAACCCCACCAATCCCTTCTCCTGATCCTCTGCTTGCTGATTTTGACCTCATTCAGGATTTGATTTGAAATTTGAAATTTGAAATTCAGTGATGGAAGATTTTATGTTTGAAACTATGTTTGAAACCATCAGCATTATGGAAACGTTTTCAGAAGTATGCAAAAGCAATGAAAAAGTTTGAAAATTAAAGTTTGGTTTTTAAAGAAACTTCGGGAATAAGTTGGCAGAAAAACTTAGCAGCTGAATTAAAATGAAAAATCTATGTGAGTCACAAAATAAGGAGGAGACGGAAAAACATCACGAGAGACTGCTTAAGCTAAGCATGAACTATTTGATTTTCCGAAAGTGGAATTTCATTTGTTAAAATTGAAAAGTCAAGCTTTGTATGGCCCCATACTGCCTGTCCCTGAGCAGCTGCTGGGTTTGAGGAAGGCAGCAGAGCCCCTGTAATTATTAATTTGTGTTCTCATTAACACCCCACGTGTGCACTGGTCTTGCTCAGTGAAAGCATCTCATTGCCACCAGGCTTGGGGAGAGAAAAACTCTGAGAACATATTCCTGAAGGCAAGGTCTTATCAGTGCAGAATGTTATCTTCCTCCAAGTGAGCCTGAGAAGGTCACAGGGAGTAGGAATTAAATGATCCAAACCTGCCCTGCTCAACAGTGCAGTCACTTCTCTGCAATCTGTTCAGAAGCTCCAGCTCAAAAAAAGACACTGAGAATATAAAGGGTATAAAGGAAAGTCTTCTTTGTGCTGTTAAACTTGTGGCATACCAAAAAAAAAAATAATGCTCAATCATTTAAAAATAATAGTAGCAGTAAAAATAATTGTTATAATAGCTGCAACTTTCTAGCTGTATTTTTTTTCAGATGGAGGCTTCTCCAATGTGTATAAATTCATTAGAGATACTGAAATGGAAGTCATGGAATGCCAACAGCATCTCCAAAATACACTGATATTACAGATGGTGAAATACAGTAATTTCACGATTATAAACCACAAATTTTTCATTGAAGAATCCAGCCTACCCCAGCAGTGTGGCTAATCATCAGGTGCGGCTTATTTATGGACAAATCCCAGTGAAATGCCAACCCGGAAGTGAGAGCCAGCTGGGGAGGGTGCCTGGGGCTGCCTTTAAAGGCTTGGCTGGTCTATGAAAACTGTTTGCAACTTGAGCACCTGACACCAAACCCCGCGCTGGTGCCATTCTGTTACTAACTCGTTACTTTGTCACACATGGATCCTTGCTTAAAAAAAAATAAAATAAAAACTGCGACTTATATTCAGGTGCGGCTTGTATATGGACAAATCCTGTGGTCTGCCTGGTTACCAGGATGTGCGGCTTACAATCAGGCGCGGCTTATAATTGTGAAATTACTGTTGTTTATTTGGTCATAATTTATCGGGGGAGTGCTCTGAGCTTTGTTAAAAACAAGATATCCAAGTGGTGCAGAGCTTTATCTTGGTAAATTTGAAACTCTTTGCCTTGAAAGCAAGAACACATCCAACAAGTTGTTTTAGGAAAGAAGCGAGAAGGAAAAAGGATCCAAGTTGAGGAGCTCTTGTGAGGGTTTGTGAGAGTTTCTCTTTGCACAGATACATCTGCTTGGGGTAAGATCCAGGATATCCCCTGGGTGAAACCAGAAAAAGACAAAATCAGAAATTAAAAAAGTGATTAAACCTGAAACTCTGTCACTGTATCAGTAAATCCCAGACAGGAGCAAACATTCATGATTTTTATCTTCAAAGTCTGTGTACAGAATACTGGCCTGGATTGCTCTATATTTAATCTGAGTCACCAGGGAATTAAATAGATGCAAGCCTGAAGATAGCTCTAAATTTAATTAACATGACCTTTATAATTGCCATTTCCACATTTCAGATGGTATCATCTTGGTAAATAACTCCTAGGGAAAAAAGTATTCTGTCTCTCTTTGAAATAGTCATTTTTGCAACTTTTAGCATCTTCAAAAAGCCACATTTGTGAGGCTGCTTCTTAAAACAAAACAAACAAACTCCAAACAGAACCCTTCAGATACAAGACAGTTTTAGACCAAAATTCTGCTTAAAGATTGCTGCTCACAACCACACAGTCAGAAAATTCTGTGGTTCAAAACTGAAATAATTATCCTGGAGTTACAAATCTCTGTTCAGTCCCACTATTCCTTGCTTTCAGCAGGAGAAAAAATTTTCCCAATGACTTAAAAAATGAGAATCTGTTTCCTCCTATGAGTTTGAGCCTGCAGCTAAAGGCAGAATTAAAGAGCACGGCAGTAAATGCTGTGTCCCAGAACTTTGCTCTCAGAGCCACAAGAGTTCCTATAAAAGTTTCTTTCTTTTCTCTCTCCCACCCCTTAAAAAAGCTGGTCCCACTTTCCCTGTTTCCAGGATCAGAATAAGAGAATCAGTTAACTTTGCAATTAATTTCTAATTTATGATTATGATTTAATATTAATACGAAAATTAATTTTTGCTTGATTATATTTATTTATTTTCCTCTGCAAAAGTCTGATTAATGAGTACAACTTGTCCCTGTCACAACTGAGTGGGAATTTCTTTAGTATAATTTACTTTCATTGACTGTAATCAATTAAATAGAACAAATAAAATAAGAAGATTTGGGTGGGACAATTTTGAGTTTTTTTTCCTCTACTGAGCTCAGCTTCATTTTGAGTGTCGCGTTCTTTAACACTGAACACGTGGAAGCTTTTATAAATGAGAAAAGTTATTTCAAATTATTAGTACAAGCACTCTTACAGATGCTGAGGACCAAATAGGTGCATAATAACAAAATACACAGTATTTCCACGTTCTGAACCTGCTCCAAGATTTTAAAGGCCTGTGAGAAGACATATCGAGTGAGAAAGGAATAAAAAAGGCAGTTTTCTTGTTTTCTTCTATTATTCCATATTTGTTCCTAAAAGCACAGCGACCACAAACCCACAACTTCTCTAAGTGACTGCAGCCACTCATGGTTTCTGAGGGAATATTGACACTCATGACCTCTGACTTCCAGAACTGCTCCTCTAAAATTTTAAAGCATAAATCACTCCTAGTCTTGAACATCATGAACTGTATTTGATTTTCCCTCTCTGTTAAAACCTTTATTTTCTGGAAGCCTTTCCAGCCTGCACCTGCCTCGTGTTTCCTACACCAAATACAATGAATTTTACAAACTTCAGCTTGCAGAGCTCTGTATCCTCTACAGGTACATCAGAACACAAATTTTTTTCCTGCTCCACTCATTTCAGAGCTCCCTGACTCCTGCACCCATCCCTGCCCCACTCAGTCCTCCCTCGTGTTGTATCTATGATTTTCATTTCTCCTTGCCCATCTTCACTCTTGCGTTTGCTGGGCGTTATCTGTGAGATCCGGATGGTTTCTCCAATTTAGGAAGGTTAATTTGAATTGTAACCTTGTCCTCCAAATTATTTGCAGGCCCTTGCAGGTCATTGTCATTCACAGATTTGGGAAGTTTACTTTTTCCTTCCATCATTTAAGGTTAAAAGTATGGAAGAGCTGAAACCAGAGGAACTCCCTCAGGCTCGACATAGGAGTAAATGTTGAAATTTAGAGAAAGTCATTCCAAATGAATGATTTTGGTTCCTTTTATAACATGCAAGCACGTAGTGCTAAAAATAACAAGTAAAAGAGCAAAATGGTTCATTTCTGAAGTATTTTAAGTGTTGGTATTTCCATTTCTTATAAATGAATATTTCGGAAAAAAATCAGTACGGTTTTACTTCTACTTTATAATATTTTAACTTTGAAAGAAAAATGTGTGATCAAAAAGGGAGTTCTAACAACTTTATTGTTTTGTATTTATTATAGAGTCAGTTCACTACCTCAATCTTTAAATATTTTGTAAGAAACTATTCACATTAATGTGCACTTGAGTCTTTTTTTCTGTATTTTCTCATTTTATCCTGTAACCTTGCTGGGGTTCTACTTTTGTTTCGTAAGCAGAAAGTGGAAGCATCTATTTAGTTACAGTATATTGATTTTTGGAAATCAGATTGTAGACGGTATAGATAATAGGTATGAAAGGGTCTCAAACTGGTAATATAGGAATCAATAAATATTCAAGAGAGCAGAGTATAAAGAAAACCATGGACAATGACAGGTGCACACAGAATTCATTTCACTGCTCAGAAAACATCTTTTCTTATTGGAAATGATGAAGCTAAATGAGAAAGTGCTGAGCATTGATGTTACTGGGCAAACTTCCCAGAGCTCCTTATCCCACTCACCCTGGGATTTTCCTTTACAGGCTCCTGGAATATCTCTAGACAGCCATGAGGAAGATTTTGGGCCATGAGGAGGGAAGAACAAACAAAAATTCAATCGAACAACTGGGGAACTATGTTCTTGATGAGTTGTGGGCAAGGAAGGAGATCCTGGTGGCAATTACAGTAATTTCACGAATATAAGGTGCACAATTTTGACTAAAATTTTGATCGAAACATGGAAGTGCGCCTCATAATCAGGTGTGCCTTATATATGGACAAAGTTCAGAAATTTGCCAACCTGGAAGTGCGAGCTGCGAGAGCTGTGCCAGCCGGCACCGGGGGCGGGCGGGAGTGCCCGGGCCCACGGCACAGGGAGGGCGCCTGGGGCTGAATTTAAAGGCTGCGCCGATTAGTGAAAAATATTTGCAAATTGAGCAGCTGCCAGTAAACCCCGGGATCGCACCATTCCGTTACTAATTCATTACTTTGTTATGTGCAGATCCTTGCTAAGAAAAATAGTGCGCCTTATAGTCCAGTGGGCCTTATAGTCCGGTGCGCCTTATATGTGGACACATTTCAGAAATTTGCCAACAACCCGGAAGTGCACCTTATAATCCGGTGCGCCCTATAGCCGTGAAATTACTGTACTGAACAACCAGCACCAAGCACCTGGAGCAGTTCTGGAGAATGAGAGGAAAAGCAGGGCACAGAATCTCTGTGTTTGCAGTGGAGTATTGGTGTAGATCAGGTTATTCACAGGCAGTTTGGAACAGCTGGATTGATTCTAGAAATAAACGTGCCTCTCAGAGCCTCTCAGAGGGTTTGGAGCTCCCCAGAGGAGTTTTCCACCCTCGTAAGACATCTCATGCTACCCAACAAGGGTTGACTTTTCTTCTTAGGAACTTTAAAAAGTACTGTTTCCACATAAGAAAAGGTTTTTCCAAAACTGACTTTGAAATTGTGGTATGCAAGGTTTACCAAGTTATGTTTAACCCACTTATATTTTAATAAAAATCCAAGTATAAATTAAGAATTTTGTTAAATTCAGAGTGAAAGACTTGAGGTCACTTCAGTTGCCCTTTACCCCCAAGAAAAACTGCATTTAACTGATCATCAGGATGCTGTAACACCATGGAATGAAAAAACAAATATTCATTAAAAATACTACTTATTTGGACATTGAAATGACATTAAAATATTCAATACTCTTTTTGAAATCTGGATTTCTAGATATCTAGGGTTGGGAAAACAAGTATATTTTATAGGCTTAAAGATTTGAGTGCCATCCTTGGGGAACTTGTGATGAGACTGCGCTTGTGGGGGTGGCAATTCAGGACATTTCTGATGCCAAATGCAACAGAGTTACAAAAACAGTAAAAGTCTAACAGATCTACTGGCAAGAGGGTCAAGCAGAGCAGTGAGTGAGTAACATGGATTAATTAAGCCACACTGAAAAGGAGAACTTTCTCCTCCCAGGGTCAGTCCTTCTGCCCTGCACCTGCTCCGGGCTGGTCATGGAAGAACTGCCTCTATTTCTTATCCATGGTAAAAATAATTGTATATTCCCTTTGTGTCCTTCAAGTATATTCACTTTACAAGCCCTCAGGAAAAATAAAGATGCACAATTTCAAACCTGCTGTGAGAAATTAACCCTTGAGGACGGTGTGGATCCGAAAGTTTTTCTGACAGCAAAAAAGATGGCAGACTTACTTTAACTGTTTTCCCATAAAATACAAATTGTGTTACAAATGGAAAAATAATTATTGCACCTTCACATACCCTGCAAGCTGCACTTACAGCAAACTCAGGGCAGTTTTAAACCTGAGGCTGGGCATTCTCTTCACATTTTTTCTGGTGTTATTATTATAAATTAATCATATCTCCCAATACAAAACAGTCAAAATGTTTACTCAAACATATGTGGCACCGAACTGATTAAAATAAAAAATAAGAACACTTGTTAAATAGATTCCAAATATTATACAACTGTCTGAACAAGCAGTATTGTCCAGTCCCCAGTTCCTACAGGATGGCAAGCAATATGTGCTTCTATTTCTAATGCACCAATTGAACATATGTCTGTCAGAGAAAGATGGAAATGGAATGAGGCTAAGATAATTTAAATAAACAGCTGTCACTTTATGCAAGATTGCCTCTGGTGAGCTTTGATTTGTGTGTGTACAAAAGAGAAAAAGCACAAGTTTAGAACTAAACAAAATTACAAAACAGACTTTTTAAGTGGGAAGGTCATCGTGCTTGTCTCCCTTTTTCTGTAATCTGCAAACAACAACTCACAAAAGAAAAACTTACTCATCTGTGTTATTTGCTCCTTCATTATCGTGCTGGATGTCAAAGACTTCACTGCATTGCCCTGGGCCTGCTAAGATTCCTACAGAATGTGCCTTGAACTGTTTGTGCTTTCAAGAGAGGAAAGAAAGATTTGAAACCATCCACGTTTGTAAGGCAAAACAATGAGTTTTGCTCAGGCCTTTCTTGAGGCAGCACAGTTGCTCTCCTGCATTTGCATTTTGGAAGGTATATATGATTTTTTAACAGATAAGAATTAAACTTATAGTAATTTCACGATTATAAGCCACACCTTTTTCATTGAAGAATCCAGCCTACCCCAGTAGTGCGGCTAATCATCAAGTGCGGCTTATTTATGGACAAATCCCAACGAAATGCCAACCCGGAAGTGAGAGCCAGCTGGGGAGGGTGCCTGGGGCTGCCTTTAAAGGCTTGGCTGCTCTATGAAAACTGTTTGCAACTTGAGCACCTGACACCAAACCCCGCGCTGGCGCCATTCTGCTACTAACTCGTTACTTTGTCGCACATGGATCCTTGCTAAAAAAAAAAAAAAAAAAAGAAAAAAGGTGCAGCTTACATTTGGGTGCTGCTTATATATGGACAAATCATATGCTCTACCCAGCTACATGGATGTGTGGCTTATAATCAGATGTGGCTTATGATTGTGAAACTACTGTACATTTTTCTGTTCTTGAATGCTTCAGCTGAAGAATGGGGCTCAAAACCCCATCAAGATGGGGAATTTCCACACCAATTATGTGTTCTCTTTGAAGCTCAGTTTGCCAGAATGAATAAACACAGTTAAACCCCAAGATTTCAAACTCCTGAAGGTCTCAAAGCACTGAAGAGATTCTCATGGTTTAAGCTTACACATAAGCCTTGATGTGAACATAAATGTCAGATCCTGAAAAATGAGTATCAATAATGTAAAAAGGAAGCAAGAGACAAACCCACAGGGAAGCACCACGGAGGGATTTTCTCCACTTTGGAATGGAGATGAGAAAATGTGAAAAATTCCAAACTGACTTTTAAATTTTTCCCTGGATCTAAACCCTCAGATCAACATCTTCCTTTGGATTTCTGTGTAGCTGAGGCAGAAGCTGGTTTTCAGAAGACATTTGTGTTCCTGGGTTCTCATTCCATGTTTTTCCTTCACTGTATGGCAGGATGAAGTGTAGTAAAACCTCTGGAAATTTTCATAAATCTCCCAGTCTATTAAGTAAAACAGAAAAAAATTCAACATAGGAACACATGCTTATGGAACAGTTTGAGACTGAAAAGTGTTAGAAACATTTTTTATCACCAAGAAAACATAGATTAAAGAGGAAATAAAATGAAAGAAGAGGTTTATCAATGATATCTTTTAGCGACAGCTTTGGTTATCAATATTTACACATTTCATGAGGGAAACCCACTACTTTTCGAGCTGTGATATCCCAAAATTCCTGCTTCCCATAGCAGTTATAAATATTGAGCATTATGACTTTTAAATTTGGATAACGTTAAAATCAAGAGAATTCACACCAACACTGCTTCCAAATCAGTGAAATATTACTGCTGATAAAACTGGGTTCTGTAAGACAAGCCTGAGCTTCTGATTCTGCAGAGATTTTTTGTTGTGAAAAAGGAAAATGATTAAAAAATCTGTTCACTTTATTGAGTATAGGGTCATGGATCTTCTCCTCACGGCCCTGACCCTCCAGACCCTTCCCCATCTTCGTTGCCCTTCTCAAAGTGAGGGAATTCTTCAAGTCCCTTGTGATCTGTTTAATTCACCTGAAATAAGGTGAAATCACCCATTCCTCTAAAAACATGAGTGAGTGATTTATTTCGAGTTGCCTCAAAGCTGAATGTGTTTATTTTGCCATTTCCATTTCAATGGAAAAATTTCCATTGGATTTCATCACCCATGGTTCTAAAATAGTCATGAAATAAAAACAAATATACTAATACTAATCCCTGACCCTAATTATCAACAATTTAATTAGTTTACCAGCAAAAATTACCTTGTTGATGCAAACCCAAAAGAATTCCTTGGTAGACTCACACTGCTAAATAAACATTAGATTCCCATAAAATAAACTTCAATATTGTGCTTCTATTAAGTCCTAACTTTTAAACCACCTCCGTGTTGGAAAATACATTGAAAATACATTAATTTCTTTTCCAGACATGAAATAGACAAATTTTCTACTTTAATAAAAGAAGTAAACCTATGCATTAAAGTTTTAAATTTTTAGTAACACGACCTCTTTGAATTCTCTCTTTTAACAGGGTTTGTACCTTTCTGTAAAGCAATTCAGTGCTTCTCTACAGGTGAATTTAGTTTCTAAACTGTTAAAATTTTAATGGCCTCCTGTCTTCAGAGAAACAAAAGGTGCTGTGTTTAGGGTTTTCTGATAATAAATCTACTATGTGGATGAAAGGAAAATATAAAAGCATTTAAACTCAGTTTTCAAATTTGATTGAGAAACAATTTCTTTCAGCAGCTTCATGGAAGAAGGACGTGAGTTACTTCTAAACATAAACAGAACAGGAATTAATTTAGGATTTTTATAAAGGGCAGGTGGATGTGCAGCTTTGCTATTAAAAACAGAGTGCAAAATTCAATTTCGGTAGAAGCTTTACTTAATTGTAAAAAATTTATCCTAATATGGAAAGAAGAAAAAGAAAGAAGAGCTTTCATCCCAGTAACTCCTGCCTGGATGGTCCTTGCTCCCTCCTGGTGTAAGGAAAACCTGGAGCTCCATGTCTTGTGTGCATTCAAATCTGTTCTTCCTCACCACCAGCAAAAAATACTTTCACATGTATAGGGATTTTTAAAATTTTAACTACATATGGGTTGATTTTGATAGCTAACCTTGTTATCTGATATGATTAATCATCTTTATAGAAATAACCTCTTGCTTATTAATATTTTGGAGGAGCATTTGGAATTTCTCCTCTTTTTCCAAGCATGGAAAGACAAACACCAAAATTATTGCTACTTTCTTAGTCAGACAGCTGTTCCTTGACACTGGGCCCCTGGAAGCAGAGAAATGGCACCTACTGGAAATCCAGATGTTTATTCTTGCCTTGGACAGATAAATGAATGCTAGAGCTGCATTTAGTACATGATTAAATAATCCTTGTTAGATCAGCAATCCTCCCACCTTAGGTTTAGACTGAAAAGTTAAAGTAACCTGAGCTGGTTTTTATTCCAGCACTGTGATTTTTAAACTCTACAACTAACTATCAGTCAGACCCCACATAAAAGGAGATTGCCCAAGAGTAGATGCTCTGACAGCCCAGATGTATAATTACCAATGTATTTAGAAACACCCTGCAAATCTGTAATAAAGATCAATGGCTTACAGCATAATTTGGCATCTAAAGCCCAGAACTCTGATTGTATTGTGTTTGTAAACATGTTTTAAGCTGCTGATAAGGTCTGTCAAGCAGAGGAAATTGAAGTCACAGTGGCAAAGATCCCTGAGATAGTTAGCATCCAAGGAGAAAATGACGTGCCAACTTGTGTGAGCCTCGCTGCCATTTGTGACATTTGCAGCCGCACCAAACCAGCTTAGGGGAGATCCCTGAACGAGTCAGGGCAGACAGTGCCATTCAAAACAGAAATCCCAGAGGTGAGGGGGCTGCCAGCAGCAGGATCGTTCTGGATGTAGGAAAAAATACCTATTTCCAAAAGCTAGAGTTGTTACCTTGTCACGAGGCCACTGCAACAGGAAATGTCATTGTCACCGAGGTTAGAGATGTGGCCACAAGCCATTAATTTTCATTTACTAGCAGTGGTTTGATTCTTACATAGTTCCAAAGACCTGGAGAAATCCCCAGGTGAGGCACATTTGAAATTACTGATTAGTGCTGCTGGTGGCAAATGATCAACCCTGGAAATATTTGGATTTTTCAGCAGTGGGGAATATTTTCATCTGGGCCCCAAGCCACAGCTATGGAGAGCTTCATGACTGATTAATCCCAGGCAGCAACAACAACACTCCACCAACATCTACAGAGAAATTTTCCATGGCAGGACATTTTCCAGAAAACTCTCGAGGTGCTGGATATTTCTCCCAGTGAAATGGAACAGTAATGCGGCAAAGCTGATTTAAATAGACCCAAATTCCATCTATTTTGTGTTTCATTTTGTGAATACTACAGAACCTGATGCTTGCCTAATAATATTTACAATATTTGTAGATAACCTGAAAATAAAGTCTACAGAAGAATATAATAATAAAGGGAAAATAGGATAACAGGTGTTTGAGCACTGGGAAAACCATCATTCTTCTGAGGAGTGCTAATCATCAGTAAAATAATTGTTTCCATCAGAGGCAATCAGAGATACCATGAATTTATCACACAAAATAAACAACATTTGTTGTAGATGAGCGCTCAAACAGGAACTTGGATATTTTTTAAACTAGAATAATAATATTTTCAAGGCAACAGTGGCCCAACTAGCTAAGTCAAAAGGATTTTGAGAATACAGACTTTATTTTTCTTTTATCTGATAAGAGCGTGTTTATTCACAATACTTGTTACACAGAAAATTCAAGTAAAGGAAAAAATAGCCAGCCAGCAATGGAGCAGGGAAGAATTGTGTCTACATTCACAGCATTAATTCTAAAAGTTTATTACTTTAGTGTCATTTATCAACAATCATTCCTTTCTTTGTCTGAGTCACAACAATTTTTTCAGAATATTTTTTAAATCAGGGGAAGGTAAACATGCTCCTCTCAAGGATGCAATTTTGACACAACCCTGGGATCATGCTGACAGGAAAAACCCCTAGGTGTTCTTTTCCCATATGTTGCCAGAAAAAGACAGACCCTCATTTATCAAAAAAAACCCTCTAAGCTTTCCAAAATTTATTTTTGTTCACACAGAGGGAAGGGAAGAAGGAGATGCAATCACACAGGGCTGCCTCTCATGGGGAGGATGCAGAGGGTGCCACACACCGAGGTTGTTTTGTCCAGGTGATTCCCTGACAAATTCCCATTTTCCTCTCAGGAGCACAAGCCTGGCAGCAAGAGGAGCTCAGCAGCAGCAGCTCTGGGGTCCCCAGGATGTCACAGCAATGTGGCTGAGGTCTTTCCTCACTCTGGCAGGAGCAGACAAGCAGCAGCTGCTGCTGCGAGCACCAGCCACTGAATTTTTGGGAGACTGTTATAAATTAAAAACAACATTTCTCATGGAGGTTCACCTGGCCCAGGGACACCCTGGCCACAGGGCAGCTTTGCTGAAACACAACCTGTTCTGTGAGGTTGGTTACAAGTCCCATCCATTTAATTCTGTGCTCCTGCAGCCCTCCTGAGATGCTCTGTGAGCTGCTATGAAGCGTGCCAGTGGTGAAATGCCTGCAGTGGAGAAAAGAATGCTGAATTAACTGGGCTTTAAAACTGGTAGCAGCAGAAAGGTACCTGAAGGTCTGCTGCTTTTCACTAATTCCCCGTGATTTTAAGAAACTCGTTCTTTGGCATAATTCTCATTCTGTTTGACAGTAGCTGACCCTGCAGCTATTCCACCTTTTGAATTCATCAATCAGATTCCTTTTCTTCCCCATGGTTGCTAATCCTGCCTCACACTTATTTCCTGTTCTGCCAACCCTCCTAGAGTTCAAAAGCTTAGAGGCAGGTTGTAAACCATCAAGTTCTCTAAGAGGTTGCTTCATTCTTTGCATGTTAAGAACCAGCATGGTTTTCAATGCAAGGAAAGAGAGGAAGAAACCCTAAACTCATCACAAAATATGAGATCCCTTCAACAACTCTTCAGTGCAGACACAGCAGGCTCCAGGTTCTGTGGCTAGAGATAAAATACTTGCCATGTAATCACTGATCCCAGTCTGGAATCAAATTTTTAAATATTTATATTTTAAGAAAACAAAACATACTGTATCACGATTCTAGAGCTCTACCAGCTTTCAGTAACAGCTTCTTGTGTTTTGGAGGCCATTTAGTTTTGTTACTCAAAAGCACTGAATACAAGAGATGCTACAACATTGACAATGCCTTAAAGAGAAATCCTTTCAAAAAGCATCTCCTACTCCTGCATTTTCAGTTTCGAGATGGTCCCTACATGACAGGGTTAAATGTCAGGGTTCTGAGATTAATCCCCATCTATAAATAACACCAAAGGTTCAATCCCCTACTGATAAAGTAGGCTTTTTTTTTTCCCAACTGCATTCAACACAAAACAAATTTGTACATAGAGAATCAAATGATTCATCAGAACAAAATCCAGTTTTTCTCACCGGTAAGTAATTTATGTTTTTCAATGGAGTCATTATAACGTTCTGCAGCTCTTCTGCTCTGGTTATGGACAAAGGAACAGACACTTGTGACAATGCAAAGGGTCTTTAATGTCTTCTGTAAGCTTTGCCTCTCCCTCTAGTGACATGGAAGGCTTCATTCTCCCTAAGTGCTCCATATTCAATTCTGTTTCTTTCCACTGCTTTAAATTCTGTATCTGATCTTAATTGGCAACACAGGTTAAGGCTGTGGGAGAAGAGGGAAATGTATAATTATATACAGAAAGGAAAGGAAAATATAACCGAGGGAGATATAACCAGACATCCGTTCTTGTTAATCCTGGCCAAAATGAGGTATCTTAAAAGAGGGAAAAACAACTGCAGATCAAAATTATATCCATGATATCATTTCTAACTAATCAAATAGAGAAAATGACCTGGGATTCCAATTAACACATCTATGCAATTTATCTATCTGATGAGTCTATTTAGGCACACAGGGAGTTTAACAAGATTTCAGTGTGTGGGAAATGAAAATTGAATAGACAGAAATTTTTTTTCAGTAAAAAAATTCCCTTTTTTCCCCCACTAATTTTAACTGATTAGTCAATCACAATCCAGATTTTTGATTCTTTTTACACAATGCAGCTGATTAGCATTTCTCAAAAACTTATTCGCCCACAACACCTTCCTGTTATGCCAGGCATGAATTATTTCTGTTCTCATTACTACCTGTGCTGGTTTGGGCTAGAGTTAACTTCCTTCCCAGTGGGGCTGTGTGCTGGGTTAGTGCTGGGAAGAGAGTTTCTAACCCAGGGATGTTTTTATTACCACTGGACAGTAACTCTTAGGCACAAAGTCCATTCCTGCATCACATCCCTGGTTTGAGTTGCATCCAAAACCCCCCAGCTGCTGGAATCAGAGTAATTTTCACTTGAGTAAGCCCAAGTGAGTGGGGAGGATCAGGATCATCACTCAAAAGGACCCTGCCAATCCCCTGGTGAGCTGAGACCAGGCTGGATTTATCAGGGAATGCAGGAAAGCTCAGCTGGCATTTCCTTCACACTCTCACTCCTGCATCCAACCCTCCCACACATCCCAAGGTGCATTCCAGGCTGCTGGATTCACATGTTCTCCAGCAGGGAACTCCTGGCAGAATGTGCCGAGGGTCAGCACCAGTCAGCATCACACAGTGAAAGGGAGCCATTGATTTCCTGACAGAATGTGCTTTTTATTTGGGCACAGATTGCAAGGGCAACTTTGATGCTGCCTGTTCCCCAGACTTTCACCAGGTCTCTCTTTGCATCTCACTCCTCCATGCACAGGGTGAAGAGATGAACCCACTCAGGAGCTCCGAGGTGATGCCAGGCATTATTTTCATTGGCAGTGATGAGTGCTGAATTTGTATTAGGAGTGGCTGCGCAGGAAGAGCAGGGAGAGGATATAAAATGCAGAAGAGTGCCCAGTGCATGCCAAAGTGCAGCTGCACAGGCAAGCTCTTGTCTTTCAGGGAGCTGTCAGCCACACGTGAAATAAACCACAACTGTGTTCCAAGCTAATGCTAATATGGCTCAGTGGGACACTGGTTTTAAATGTCATATTTTCAAGCCCTTCTCTAAACTCTCTTTCCCAGAGAACACTTCAAGGGAACTAGCATTGTAATGAATTCCTTAGGCCTGATTTTCAGAGCTATTAAGTGCACCTCTGATCACAAGTGCAATAGGAGATACTGACAGATATTCAGGCTTATCCTATCTAGATAGACAGGTTGTATAAATACTCTCTTTAAAATATTCCCACCCAAGTGGGAAGGAAGCAAGACAAATCAGTCTGAATTAGGGTGAAGATGGCAGGGTGACAACACAACTTCTTATCTACCTGAAGCAAGATACTCCAAAATTATATGAAGGGAAAATATGCTTAAGGTATGTAAACTTTTGCACCAACATCTATCACCAACAGATAATAACAGATAAAACAATCAGTTTTGGCTATAATGGACACATTTCCCAACTTATGTGGTATATCTACAGTTGCACATACTTTTGCAATGTTCTGATTTTTGGTGGAATATAAATTCTCTCCCAGAATTTGGAGAACCTGTCTCTTCTGTGCTAGTACAAACAGGGAATTTAGAATAATTTGATCATTTCTGACACATCTATCCTGGTAATTTGATCATTTCTGACACATCTATCCTGGTATTGCCTAGAAAACATGTACACAAATTTAAAATCTTCTTGGCTCACGGTAATATTCCCTATGGGTTCACCACCTGTTTATCGATGCCCAGCCAGTCCCTGAGCAGCAATTGGCCTTTCCTGGCCAACTCCCCCCAGTTTCTGCACTGGACACGGCATTCCATGGCCTGGAATATCCCTCTGGCCAGGCTGGATCCTTGTCCTGTCCAGGCTCCCTCTGGGTTCCTTGTGCACCTTCTCACAGGCACATGGCAAACCAAAAAGCTGCAACTACAGATCTAAAACCACTCAGCAACAACTACAACATCAACGTCCTACGATGTTATTCCATTCTAAATCTAAAATACAACATGGTAAAGATGTGCTGGGAAGGGAATTACAC
>VRYO01002184.1:20267607-20290157 GCA_009812075.1 Sialia sialis
AAAAAAAAAAGCGGCTTATAATCAGGTGCAGCTTGTAATCGTGAAATTACTGTATTTAAGTTTCCAGTAACTATCTCAAGCCCAGTTTCTTCTAACTTTTAACTAAAATCCTAATTTCTTTAAGAGTAGTGTTTCAGGAGGACTGGCAGAGCTGTGCCCTCAGTTGGGGTGCTCAGGGCCCTGGCAAAGCTCTTCTAATTCCATGGTTAGTCAGGATTAGGGTAAAGTTTCTATCAACCCTATCCAGTCTCTCTGAGATCAGCTCTGTTTGTCACAGCCTGGTGCTAAATTCCAAGGTCCAGTCATTGTAAGGCCCATTCAGTAAAGAGTTGCACTTGAGGATCCTTTTGGGTCCCTTCTAACTCAGAATATTCTGTGATTCTCATTCTGTGATTCTCTGAGGTCTGGCCTAGTGTCCCCTACTTTTGATGTGGTCAGTCAAATAAGCCTTATTTTGGGACAAAAGAATTTCCTTCTGCCTAAATCAGAATCTGGCATGATTTTCCTCACAAGATAAAGCTCAGTTCTTTGCTGGATAAGAATTCCAACCCTGTTTAAAAGCTGCTCAGGCTCATGACAAAAGATTAAAGTGCAGGGTTGGATCTCATCAAGACTTCCTGCAAAGGAATTTTGCTGGCAGCCTTCAATCCTCTAGCTTATATCACTCATGACATTCAGCATCACAACAGAAAAAGGCATGGGTAGAAATGGAGAGGAATGAACCTGCAATATGTAATTTATTGCTGCAATCTTTAGATCCCAAGTGAGTTAATTTTAAAAAGCTGTCAGGTAATTATTTTGTGCTTTGGGTTTTTTTTCTTCTTGACTGGAACAATGAATCATTAAATAAGTGAGAGCTTGAAGACACCATGCTGAGGAGAACAGTCTAGCATCAGTAAGCAGAGAAAAATCTGATTCTGATAGCAGCCTCATCAGTTACTACATAATTTAAATGGAAGTTGGATAATCCTAAAGGCTTTTAGAATCTCATCTAAACAGTGCTATTACTCATTCTCAAAACATTTTATTGCAGAAGACCGCTTTTTATGCTCTCAGATAAATTTAACAGGATCCCTGTAATTTTATTTTTATGTAAATATGTACACCCCATATATAATAAAATGGTTCACTGTTTAGCATTTAAGCACAGGCATCTACAGTTCTTTTTGCCTAGAATATGAGCCCTCAAATAAAACCTATTTTGGTGGACTACTTTGAATTTGGATGGACCCAATCCCTCTCATTCCTGCTTCCTAATCAGGCAGTAATTACCACTTACAAAATTCACACTTCCTGGCCTATCAGCTTTCTGATTAAGAACCATCCAATCACTTGACAAAGAAATCAAAATCTTTATTTTTCTCCCAAGCTTTCCATTTTTACAGAGAGGCGTGATGTCTCAGCCACGTGAAACCAAATACATGCAGAAAGAATTCTGCTTCATTTTCAGTGTGCACCACAAACTAAAGCTTGCAACAAAACATCATGATCCAGCATTAGATGGCCTTAAGGCATCGTGACAGATCCTGAGCTGAGTTCAGAGTAAAAAATCAGCTGAAGGTAGAAGGATAAGAGAGATCTCTCAATAAAGGGGAAGAGTTGCTACCATTGCTGACGTACTCAGGAAATCCTCAACTGATCATTTCATCCCTTCAGTTCCTGCCCTTCCCTTCAGTTGCTGCCAGGAAAACCTGGTGCCAGCAATCTGGGCAATGGCAACAAACCAGAATTAATGAAATTGAATAAATGAACAGGTCACCTGTGAGTAGAGCGTCCCTTCCAGAGCCAGGCTTGCACAAATTAAAAGCAATCTTGTAAAATTTCTCCATTTCTATTTTCTTGTTCAGAAATGTTCACAGAACTGTCTTCACACTTTCTTCACATCTAGTTATTATTATGTATGCATTTCCTGTTCATTTCCATAAAACTGCTCATTATTTTTTCATTAACGAATGGAATCAGAAACAAATTTAAAGCAGAGAGTGCACTTGTCTTCTAAAAGTTGGCAATATAAAATAATATAAAATAATATAAAATAATATAAAATAATATAAAATGAAGTTACCTCTCTATGTACATTTGTCATTTATCTCAGGGCATTATTCCACATGATCAGAAAATATTCATAATATCAAGGTTCTTTAGCTACAGCAAGTGCATCTTCATCCACAGGAAAATAATTCTGAAGAAAGATTAAGTGTTCAAATTACCTTTTTCCCCCTCCATTATTCTACCTCCAATCTCTCTCCCTCTCCCTTTTTTTAATTTTTATTTTTTTAATATAGTTAGAGTTGTAGATGACACACAATTTTTATCTGGTATTTAAATGTATTTGTAGTATCAGTTTTCATTTATTTGTTTTGTTATTATTAGGACTTATTTCACCAGCCTGCTTTCTTTCCATTTTCTAGTCAAACAGCAGCTTTTGTAAGACTCAATATTCCAACTGGAAAAAAAATCAGTACCATGTATAACTCATTTCAGATAGAAAGAGAACATGGGGATTTACATCTCAAGGGAAAGGAATATTTTTATTTTCCTTTTCCAACAATAGATTTTCAAATGAGTAAGTTTCATTCAGCTGCCTGCTGTGAGCTTCCCCAGCCATTTTCTCTAATGCTCTTTAATCCACTTTGTGCAGAATGCCTGGAACCCCAGAATGGCAAATACGGAACCTTGCAAGGGTAGGAAAATGTAGGAAATCAAAGTGCTCCCGTGAAACATGGGCAGCACCAAACTAGCACATCAGGCTGGTACAACACAGAGCAACGAGGAGCTTTGTTTGAAAAATGGGAATTTAAAACCCTCTGGTCATCCCTGAGGAGCCCATCAACCCAGCAGCCAACTGGGAATATTTTGGTGTATTTTTATTACATATTTACACAGCTTTTTACAAAAATATTTATACTATTTTTCAGAAAAGCATTGCTATTCACCTCTAGGTGATTTTTAACTTTTGCAAAACTCAAAACTCAGCAGTCAGATCCCAGCCCCACAAGCTCTGGATGATATCATGAACGAACTGTGAAAATGATGGGAAGGGAAACGTGTGTCCCAGGGCTTTTTAGCTGCCTCTGAAAGGAAGAAAAGAGACAAAAAACAGAATTCCAGCCTGAACTGCAACTCTGTTCCCGAGTTATCCTGGATTTGTCATTGATGGATTTTTGAGCAGCACATATCACACGAATTGTGTATGCTTGGTCATCCATGACTTCTAAAATGTGAATTATTAAATCTGAAATTTCCAGAAAATCTCCCTCCCCTTGCAACCCTGCACTCTGTCATCCCTTCAGTTCCAAGTCACTATTATTGTTTCTTCTGCTCCTTTTCACAACTGATTTGCAGATGGGCTGACTGGAGTTTGAGGAGCTGTACTACACCACAAAACATATATTTGGAAGAGTTTCTATGCAAATTTGTAAAACATAGGGAAAAAAAAAAAACCAACAAAAACCAAACAAACAAATAAAAAACCCACAAATATTTTCTATGACAAAGACATCTGGTCCAGAGCAATCCCTGCACAACCAAACAACTGCCCTGCAAACCTCTACACCTCTGCTGTCTCCAGGAGGAGTGACAGAAACACCAGAGAGCAAAATCTGTCTTTAATCCCAGATTCCTGCTTCACCCAGAGGCTACACAGACAACAGGTAGTCCCCAGGTTGCTGTTGATGTTTTCCTTGGGAGCTGACAGCCATTAATAATTCATTGCCCGAACCGCGTTTGGGTGTCACGGTGAGCGATGTCACCTTCAGCAGCACCACGGAGAGCGACTCCCATTCTCGGCAAGGCCTCATTCTGTCTTGCTCTGAGCTGTCAAACCCAATTTCCTGCCAGCTCCTTGTCAGAGCCGCGCTTGATGTCAGATATCAAACAACGCCCTTGACGCCTCTCCCTCCGCCTTCGAGGGAGAGGGTGACATTTGTGGGTTTGCATCAAACAAAGAGAGCTAATCCACCAACTGCTTTTTTAAACACTCTGTTTACAAACCAATCCCGAGTGATTAAGTACTAAATAAATCTGCAAACAGCAGAAATTTCTGCTCTTTCCGCCCTTGAACTACTTTCCAGAAAGTTGGTAATCAGCGGCGGTTTTGTTCTGATTATAAGTTATTGAATGTGATCGTTTTGCATATAAATTCCTCTCTACTTTTGAATTTAAATATACTTTAAATGGAGTATTCAGTGAAGCAGACTCCTGCATTTGCCATCAGTACTGCTGACAAAAAATGTCTTTTAGAATCGCAGTCTGACATATTTTCTAGAAAGTGAAAGCATACTTTATAAAAAGTACACTTTTCCATGAATTATGTCAACACCCTTATAATATTCCAAATAATTCTATTCTCTCTGAAGTATGATCAAGACATACCATCAAAAAAAACCCAGCAGCTCTGCCATATATTTCAGATGCCCAAGGGGACACATTAATCCTACAAACAAATGCACACTGTAGCTGTGAAAAACTATTTTCAGCCCTACAACCATCTTGTGAGACACATGCACAGACCTGCCCATGGAAGTTCCCATAAAAAATGGGATATTCACAGCTCACCTGTGCCCTCAAAAGAACTCTGTCTACTTTTTTCACATTTCTTTTGTTCCAGTTACCAGGATATAAATTGTTACTGCTTTATTTCTGTGTTTACCTAAGCCTCCCCAACAAAACAGTAAACCACATTATTTTGTGCACTCTCCCATTAATGCTATTTAAGATTTACTAAAGAATTTGGGTTACGTTAATTTTTAAGTGTATTTAAGTGATTTTTAAAAATCAAATTAATTAACCAATTTCTACTACCATTGATTTTAAGAAGACCAAAAAAGTCAAATAAAAAGCTTTTCAAATTTCACATAAGTAATTGAAAAGACCAGCTTCATAAATACATCTTCAGGAAAGGTCTTAGGAAAGAAATGAATAGACACACAGATCCCCAAAATTTCTTGGAGTTCTCAGTTTCAGAGGCATTAAACATTTCTCTGTTGAAGATTTGCTCCCTTTGGCTCCTGCTGCTCCATGGACCTGGTGGTAACTCCAAAAAGGGAGCAGCACACTCCTCCCTAACTCCTCACTCCACCCTGAGGTCACACCGCACTGGCACAGAGCAGTTCCCAAAGAACACCCCCAAAACTGGCAGGAAAAAGAAGAATGATTTGGGATAATGGAGCAGGAGCAGTGATGGCAGCACACATCTCCCTGCAGCGAGCAGCAGGAGAGCTCTGCCAGAGATGGAGCTTTGTTCTGGCCCCAGACTCTTGTTCTTTTACTTCCATCCACGAGGTGAAGGGGCTTTGATGTCTGCAAGGAAGTTCTGAGAGGGTGAAGCTGCTCCAAATAGGGAGGGGAGGAACTGAGTCAGCCTTGACCCCACCACTCCTCTGTGCAGGGCTGTTCCCTCAACACGCACTAAAACAGCCGCTGATTTAAAATAAAAATGAAAAATGGGTATTATAAAAGTGCAAAAAGGAAAGAATGGGCAATCAACGGCTTTAGGCGAAGATCTTTCTGGATTCTGCTGGCTGGAACAAAGGAGGTATCGCCAGAACTTTCTTTCACTGAGGACTCGTTTGTAACATATTGCAGCACTGGAGCTGCCCAAGTGTCTGAACAGATTTGAGAGCACAGAGCAGACTCACAACTTCACTTCCAGGGAAGCTGTGGCAATTCACCCCGGCTGAGAACTCAGCCCAAGTTTAGAAGACCTTCAATGAATCACTTCTAATACAGTGCAGATGTAGCAGATGTATCTCTGCAGGATTTCAGACCAGGCTTGGGTATAGAGAATTAGTTACATTTCATAATGACATTATTTCCAGATGTCTGAAAGAGATCAGAAGAAAACTAACATCTGTTGAGGGACCAAAAATACTGTGTACTTTTAAATATGCAGCAAGAAATATATATCAAGTTTCAGAAAAGGAAACAATTCCTAGGAAAGCTATGCTAATAAAATGCACAAGATTTTCAAGAAAATGTCTCTAGCACAAAGTTGTTCCACACTTGAGAGGAAAATAAGAAGTTTCCTTTAAAAATTAGTTTGGCATTTTATAATAGCAAAAAATACACACCTGTATAAAATCCCTTCCTGGAACACCTGGGATGAGGACAAGGACACAAAAACCCCTTTTCATTTCAGGGAGAGGAAATACAGGTAAAACACCAAGCACCTCCTGACCCAAATAACCAAACTCCAAAATGGAACTTTGTGCTTCTCCACTGCGCTTCTAGGACCGTGTTCAGGACAGCACTGATCATTCCACTTGTCTGAGACAACTGGCATTCAAAATACATTTGGAAACTGAACAGAAAAGCATAAAACCCCCTGAGATGTCTAATTATAAGGTAACAATACAACCCTCTTGGACTTCATTTATGGATAGATCCAGAGTACTGAAAAATAGGCTAAGCCAAGTTTTCCTTTGGAAGAGAATCCTATTAAATGAATAATTAAGAAGCCTTTCATACTTTCATGCCTGCATTGTGCTAATAAGAACTGGTTTCATGTAGCAATTCCAGAGGGAGTCACATGCTGACAACAGCTAAAAGCTTCATAAATACCAGTTGTAACACTTCCCAGTGGCATTTTTGATCTGAAACGGCTCAGAAGTGCAGGAAAACCATGATGGATGTGCACTTGGAAAGTGGAGGGGTAAGATTAGAGAGAACTTTTTCTCTGAGTGAGACGAATCAAGAGTCAAACACTGGATGTAGCTTCAGCTTTATTGTGAATTCTCCAAAGAAAATCAAAGCAAGCTTTGCCTTTTCATTAATCTTATTTCCAGATGATGCCCCTGAGCTGTTTCTGGGTGGCCTTTGCTGGAGAGAGTTTGAGGCTTGAAAAGTTCTCTTAGGTATGTCCAATATGAGCTTTAAGCAAATAACCAGCTGACATATTTTAAGAGGTGACCTAATTTAAGATCCCTTGTGAACCATTAATTAATTCATCATGTTGATTTATTCCATCCATTGCCTGCTTTGTCTATTCCCATTACCTCCTAAGAAAATTAAAAATTCTTTTAATTATTAAAGACTAAGGAAGACTTATGGAGCCTTTAATTTATTAAACTATTTCTCATGGATTACAAATACATCACACACAAGTGACTTCTCTGTAAGAGTTCCAACAGTAAGAAGAGATTCCAGAATGATCCTCTCAAATCTGAGCACAACCTCTATTTCTGATTCACAACACTGTTCATGAGATGCCAGCTGCAGCTTTTTCCTCTGACTATAGCTGAGAATTCAAGTTTATTCCATGCCTCTGTGATGTTTTAAACAAGGTCCAGCATGTTGCAGAACAAAATACAGTAATTTCAAGATTATAAGCCGCACCTTTTTCATTGAAGAATCCAGCCTACCCCAGTAGTGCAGCTAATCATCAGGTGCGGCTTATTTATGGACAAATCCCAGTGAAATGCCAACCTGGAAGTGAGAGCCGGCCAGGGAGGGCACCTGGGGCTGCCTTTAAAGGCTTGGCTGGTCTATGAAAACTGTTTGCAACTTGAGCACCTGACACCAAACCCCACGCCGGTGCCATTCTGTTACTAACTCGTTACTTTGTCGCACATAAGAATGTGGCTTATATTCAGGTGTGGCTTATAATTGTGAAATTACTGTATGTATTTCTGACTTTTCACTAACCATGATACATTACTAGCCCTTCAAGGAAACAACTCAGTGAGCAGGCTGAATTTTGGAAGCACAGCTCACATCTGCTGCTTGTGCTCCCAAGCTAAGCATGTTCCAAATTTCATTCACTTGGACAGCAAGTGCTGTTTGAGGGGTCTCTCAGTGGAGTGCAAATGGGTCTGGGATTTCTCTGAGCTGCTCTTGAAAAGCTCCCAGAGGTGAGGAATTTAATTCTTCTGGTAAGGCAGCTGCTTCTGCTATGAGCTGCTTCCAGGCAAGAGAGAAGCAGAAACCCAGGGCAGAGCAGAACCCACAGGAGCTGCAGCAGGTTGTTGTGTTTTCCTGAATGTCTCTCTACAGACATACAATGCAAAAATATCTGCTCTGAATTTACCCAGCTGTGGGGCTTCAAATCCCAGCATTAATGAGGTTTAAACTTTATAAAATAGTCACAGCATACAGCTACCATTTTTTCATGAAATTACTCTTTTGCTTGTTCAACACATTTTCTTTTCATAGGGCAAATATAACCCCTGAAATAAATTTCAGATCAAGGTAATACGTTTGGGGTATTTTTTATTATTAAAATGCTCAATAGAATAAAAGATGGTCTCCAATCTATCAGTTTGGCTTTCCTCTGCTCTTCAAGTTTGGATTCAGATATTTTGATTATAGAAGTTACAGCAGCCCAAAAATCGAGGTACCATAATAAATGGAAAAATTCAGACTATCAGGAAATCAGGTAAAGTTTCTAACAAGCTGAAAGAAAGTTAATATTCACCTAAGAGCTTATTTTAATGTACAACAAAGTTCACACAAGTGAGCTCATTTTTTAAAAGACCTAAAACCCCTGATGCTCTTTTCCCTTACAGTTCCCATGGCACTTGAAGGTTGAAAGTCTATGAAAGATTTTTGTATATATATATTTGTATTTATATATTTGTGTTTTCCCACCCAAATCAGCATGAGATGATTCTGTGTGGTTTGAAAATAAATTTTGGTTTCAAACAACATTAATAACCTCCCTTATTTGAAACAGCAAGCATTGCTAGGAGTTGGCTTGTTCAACTTTTCTCCCACTTTTGCAAAACCTGACAGCTGCTCTCAATAAATGAGATATTTTCACAAGGTACCAGGGAGATTTCCTGCATGCAGCTGCCTTTGGGTTGGGTTTTAGATATCCCAGATATCCTATACTTGGGGCACATTAAATAAGAGGTGTATGTAAAACAAACCCTTCTGTGACCCACATCAAATCCAAGTTTTTAGATCATCGATTTCCCACCAAATTCACCTCAGACCAATCTGCAGGGCTGCAGATGCAGGGGGTTTCATCGTCAAACACTGACATTCATTTTAATAACTTCCAAATGATGCTCTTGTTTCTTAGGGAAAAGGAATAATGCTCCCCAGCCTGATTCAGTTATTGTTAATTTAGAGCTGGAGTAAATCTTTGCAGTATGGAAATGGATGTCTGTATTTTTATTTTATTACACATATTAAAAAATGAAAATATCATGATCTGTTCCAACATTTTATCTGGAATATCTTCAAAAGTCTGTTCTTTGATGGAATTAGTCCTAAAGCTTCCCAATGACTTTAAGTTTCTTTTTCCCCTGCGTGCCATGCTGGCACTTTGCCATCCTGTTCAGTCTGCGATTTTTTTTTTTTTTTCCAGCTTTGCTTTTTCGAGCAAAATAGAGAGATGTGAATGTGAAGAAAGCAAACAAACTCTTTTTATCCAAAGCTGCATTTTGAAGCACACGAGAGGAATTTAAAAAATCACAGCCCTAAACATTAATCAATAACCTTATTGATAAGTAAAGCTTAAGTTCTTTTCAAATCCACTCCAGGTAGCTGCAGGTTGACACTCTTGGTTTTATTTTAACTTTCATTTTAACTTGTTTTATTGTTATTTTGTGTATCTTTGCTTTGGCACTCGTGATACAAGCTACACCAAACCCAAGCAATACAGGAGCTTTTCACAGCCACAAATGTTTGTATAAACTACCCAACAACACAGAAAATGGGTAACATTCCAATCCCAGTGGTGAATATTTCCACATTCCCAATATTTTAGCTTCAATATGCCAGTTGAGGGACAAACAAAAATGTTTAGGCTGAGAACACCTCAATAGAAACACCCACAGCAAAATCAAAAGGAATTAAAAGCCATTTCTACTTTATTTTTCACAGCACTGTGTAATGTGACCTTATCTGATTAAGCAGGAAAAGCTGCATCCCTAAAAGTGAAATCCAGAAGGCAGTAAAAATATAAAGTTACTCTGAATATACTTAAAGTTCTTTGAACTTGTAGAGATCTCCCGTTGAATTCAGTTGTGTCCAGAAATTCTTAGCCATGAGCTGAAAGAGCCTGGGACAGATTAGATTTCTTCTGTATGAGATCTAATAGCAAAGATTTTGGATATTCCCCCTGTCACATTCCAAAGTGTAAAAACAAATTAATAAATGAAGGATGTTTTCACGAGATATTTTAAAATGTTATTTTCTTCGTAACAGTTCCTGTTTAATTAAAAAAAATTCAAAATAAAGGGGATCATCAGTAAGCTATGATTTTGTACACAGCTACAAACAGCTGTTGAGTTCTTAAATATAACATCAAACATATCTGGCAAGATTAACCCCACAGCAGCCTTGCTTTGCCTCCAGCAGTGAGTAGGCAGACAAACAATGCAGCAGCAGAGTCCTGCCAGTCCTTTGCACGGGCTGGAAACTCCAGCAGGAAATTTGTCCTCAGCAGATTAAAGAGGAGCAGGATGCTCAGGAGTGTTCAGGGCTGGCTTTTCCAACCATAGCTCTGAAAATACCAAGTGCTCTTTTTGAGATTGCTCCTAAATTGTGATTGACTTACAATGAAACCAAGTGTGAGGTTATGAGCTTGACTGATTTGAAACAATAAACTCAGTTAAAAACATCAGTGTGTTTTATTAACCTTCACTAGAGCTTTTTTCTTCTACTCTGGCATCTTGAAACTTTCACTTACTAAAAACTCTACAGCTCTCACTAAAACTAACTTACTGGCTTACTAGCTTTCTTACTTACTTATTTATTCTAAAACTCAAACTTACATCTAAACTTAAACTTATTCTTTTACTTAAACTCCCATTCTGTGTGTAGGTAGCCTCACATGTTTCAATCCATTGAAGGGTTTTAACTCAATTCCTGCACTCTGACTTCTGCCTGAAGGATTTAAGCAAGCCCTTGCCTCACTAACTCCAACACTTAAGGATATTTAAGGATTATTTAATTCCAAAATGAAAAAAAAAATAAATAACTCTGCATCTCAGTCAATGTAAATTTCTAAATGTAAGGCTATGGTTTTTGTAAGAGAATGGTGATATGCTGGCTTGTTCTAAATATTAGGAATTTAAGCAAAATATTTGAGGACTTTCTGCAGGAATCTCACAGATGTTTCAGGAGGTTTAGCTGTGCTATACAAATTCATCAGTAGGATAAGACGGAATTTTTCATAGGCCTTGAGATAAAAATCACATTGTAAACAGAAGAAATATTTCTCTTCATCTCTCTTTAGCTCAGGAGTTTGTGAGCAGAGCTTCTGTAGGAGTGCAGGAATGCTTTTGAAGAGCAGGAAAGAAGCTCAGGCTCCCCCAGCCAGCAGTAATTAACACAGCAGCTCAGGAACCTCAAAGCTGAGGATTGGAGCGGGCAATTTGGAAAGTTAGGGTTCATCTTGACTTTTCCTGAAATAATTCTCAGCTGCCTGATTGCAGGCACAAATTTCCTCAGCTGCATTAATATCCCACAGCCTGCCCCTATCAGTGGGAGCTGGAGTTTGCTGGGCAGAGAAACTCCCACTGCTCTCGATTTCTGATCAAGATAAAGAATCAGCACCTCCAAAAATGACCATTCCCACTTTCCCAGGAGATGTCAATGGATTTCCAGATTTTTAGGAATAAAAGCAGCCTAATTTCATCTTCCAGCACTCCCTGGCTGGAATATAACAGCCACAGAGTCCCCTGAAATTTGGTGTATTCTGCTCCTAAGCACTTCTTCATGACACTGGAGTTTATGGTCAGTTCTGCAAAGCTGGTAACTCATACAAGTTCAGCCATTCTGCAGTGACAGACATCATAAAATATAAAATATTTGTTCATCCTAGGAATTTTACATTCTATAGTTAATGTTTTTCTAGCTCAGCAATTCATTTTGCTGATCAAAAAAAAAATTCTTATTGGTCTGGTAAAAGTTAAAATCCAGAATTAAGTATTTAAAATATGAGTCCCTAAGACCTTAATTTGTATTAATGCTCATTTCTTAAAGTTTTTGACAGAATTCCATTCATAATGAAATGTTCAGAGGTAATTATTTCTCTTTCTTCTGTGTGAATTATGAGAATTATTTATATACTCAATCTTAATATCACAGCTTCATTGCCTAATAGGAAAAATCCACAGGATATGAATCATTCTGGGAAAGAATTAAATTTTTTTTCTTCTGTTTTAAATATAAAAAAAAAAAAAGTAGAGAGAGAGAAAAAGATGAAAAGATTTCTAATGACATAAAATTCACACTGCTGCAGGCTCTGCTTGCAAATCAGAGCTCTTGCCACCCAACCCAGAGCTCTGATTCCTCCTCCAGTCTCCCCGCCTGCAAAGCCATAAACTGCAATGCTGTAATGATTCCTTAATGAAATGGTGGGGTGATAAAGAGCTGATCAGAAAGTTACAGCAATTTCACAATTATAAGCCACACCTGATTATAAGCCGCGCATCGGGGTAGCCGGGTAGACCACAGGATTTGTCCATATATAAGCCGTACCCGAATATAAGCCGCAGGGGTTTTTTTGTGGTTTTTTTTGTTTTTTTTCTCCGCACGGCAGGGTGGGGATGCTGCTGAGGAGCCAGGCAGCCCCATGGCCGCGCCGAGAGCGGGAGGTGGCAGTGCTGGGAGCGGGAGCAGTGGAGGCCTGGCCGCTTGCCGGGAGCTGAGGGGCAGGGAACACCTCTTCTTGTCTTCCCCGCTCGCTCTGCGTGGCTGCTGAGGGGCAGGGAACGCCTGCTCCCCCCGTGGCTCGTACTTCCGCATTGGCAATTCTCCTGAAATTGTCCATAGATAAGCCGCACCTGATGATTAGCCACACTGCTGGGGTAGGCTGGATTCTTCAATGAAAAAGGTGCGGCTTATAATCGTGAAATTACTGTAAATCATTCATTTTAAAAGGTAAAGAATAAGTGATGAGAGCAGCAAGTTCCTTTTCGGGCAGGTTTGGTCCAGAGGCTGCGGTGGGGTCCAGCCCCTACTCCTGTGCTAGAATTCCTGACATCCCAAACCCATCCAGCAGCTGACAGGATAATGGGCCCTGCACAAAGCTTATTACAAATTGCAGATAAGCTGTAAAAAGCCATTAAAATTTCTCCTGACATTTATTGCCAGCCAGTAGCTCGAGGATGTTGATATATATTGATAACAGTCTGCTTTGTGACATTTTCAAAGTTTACTCCTAATTCACTTCCAGAATATGCAAATATAGTTTTTTTCCTCCGAGTCATTAAGTCGCTGCAATATCCACCTGTATTTTTAATCGGTTTTTACCAATTTAACAGATATTCTTCCAGGTGTTTTATAGGCTTATCCTGCCAAAAATAGCTTTTCTAACGCGAAAAAAGGTAGATTCTCACAAACTTTCAAGTTAATAACTGCAACAAGTGTTTACAGATAGTTTTTATGGCAAGCAATAAATAAGTGTTACTACATAAAACACCTTGAGACAGAAGGAAATTTTATATACACCAGTACATACCTTTATATGTGCATGCAGATATTTGTGATATTTTTTAAACAACATCATGACAAGCTCTGAACACCCTTTACAAAGAGTTATGGCTGGGAACGGGCTTTATTCTTTCTGAGCTCTCAAATAAGGAGACTGAACAAAGGTGTTTCTTTCAAGTGTCATTAAAAATACTGAGGGCAAGGTTTTATCTGTGTCACACATGAAAATTCTGCATTTACAATGGCTCTCATTGTACTAATCCAGTCACAGGTTTATTATCTACCGTTCCTTTAGGAAATGTCACGAATCCACAGAATGTCCTTGAGCTTTAAATCTTGCATTTTGATCTTTGATTTAACAGATAAAAGATATAAACCCACATTTATCCAGGCAACTCCTCAGTGGCTGTACATCTGTAATAGCCCAGAAATAGCTTATTCTAGTCAGCATATTGTATAAATTAGGATCAGTAACTTTTATTTCAAAAGACTTTGTTTTTAAGGCATAGAGACAAAAATATTTGGTCTCGGAATATTCACTGGGGTTCCACACTTCATTTCAGAAAGCCACAACACACACTTGCAATATTTCATCTGTTCACTTCTAAACACAAACATAAAGCCCCCAAATTGTATTTTTCGATCAGCTGCTGCATCAGGAGAGCTCTAGAAGATGGAGAAGCTGGCTGAGCAGCAAATGTATATTTAAAACAAATACTTCTGAGGTAATAGTGAATTGAAACTGGAGACAATGAAACCCAGAGAGTTAATGTGAAATATATCTGTAAGGTTTTGTGCAATATCTTATTAAAAACCTGATTTCCTCTCTGTTATTTGTATTCCATGTAGTGGTGACATGTAACCAAAACTGAGGGAGAAGAGTTTGGTCCCATAAAGCCAGAAAGGCAAAATTACAAATCCTGTTACCTGCAGCCTTGTCTCTCCAGAAAAACCCGTCTGTGCAAGACCAAAGGACCAAATATATTTGTAAAATGCTTATTTTTGCAATAAATGTATTAGCAATGCTTAAAGGAACTCTTCCTCTGGGAAGAAGAACAGCTAAAAATTGAATACTGACTGGATTCAAAGGGAAGCACAAGTCACTCAGCACCACAAAATCTGCATTAATTAGGACCTTTTAGTGCTTAGCTCCACTGGGAGCCATCAAACACATTTGCTGCTCATAATCCACAAGAAAAATCCAGTAAAATGAGCAAAGGTACAAAGAAAGGGAAATGGAAACAGAGCACTCTGCCCCAAATGAATTAGCCCCAGATTCAGAAAACCAAGTTGTAATTTAGGATAACACCAAGAAGCAAAGGGTTGCTTTGAACTCGCCATTCTAGGAGATGTAACAGGTCCTAGAAATTGAAAATAGGCCAGAATAAAATAGCTTAGAACCTTAATAGAGATAAGGATTATGTATTTGCTTTGCTTTTGATTTCAATCTTGTCATAAAAAATCCTGTCACTGAATATTGCCCAGCAATGCCTGGAGCTGGGGACTAGAACAAACACGTAAAACAACAAAAATAAACCTCCACAATGTATCATTCCAATAGAAAATGTGAACAAAGAGAGCAAAAAAATACAAGTTGCTGTGGTAGAGGTAAACATTTGTTGCAGTAAATTGCTGGGGCTTTCAGAGCAGCAATTTTCAGGCTACAGAAGGACAATGTCGTGTTCTTTCAGATACAAGTGTTGGAGAAAAAGGCCTTTCTTGGCAAGCAATGAAATGCTTTGTTGGAGAGGCAGAGGAGCATCCCCAGCCTGCCACTGCTCTGGGAGATTGCTTACTCTGAATTCCAGAGCCATTCCTGCCTTTAGTGAGTTGCTTTCCCAACTTCCACACCCAGAAAATCACTGAGAATCAAGCCTGAAAATGTATTTACATCTTGAAGGTGCAGTTTAAAAAAAATTACTTTCAAGAAAACCTCCCTATTATTTCCCATTTTACTTCCAAAATATTGTGTTTTTAAGTTTTCTCCCTCCTCTATCCATGAGTCTACTTCATTTACATGTGTAAAAAACCTGATACAAACACCTCTGTGGGTATTTGAATGTTATGAGAATTTACCTCTCATTCCCCAATTTAATAATTTGGTCAATCTTGAGGTCGGGCCAAAGTTCTTAAAAGTAAGGGTGGAGAATATGCAAAATTAATGTCATGGCCACAAATACCACTAATTTATTGCTTCAGAGTCTGATTTCATTATTAATAGTGTCAAAGCCTTGGATAATGAGCCTGACACTAAGAAAAAGAATTCTGCTTTCCATAATTTTGCTCAAAACTCTAGGAAATTTTGAGCTCTGCCTTCACCTGGCTCCCAAATATTTGAACTTCTCTAACTCAATATTGTGACTCACTAAATCAAAGCCAGCCTGAGGTGAATCTCAAATCTAAAACTCTCCCTTCTTCACTCAATTTGGTTTCTCACTCCTGGTCCTAAATTCATGCAAATTATAGCAAATCAACACTTTTGGGGGTCTGATATCCAAGAAAAGCTAAAAGCACACAGAATATTTCTACATCGTATTTTGAGTATTTTTTTTCCAAACTGGAAAAAGTAGTTGGAATATGCAGTCAAGAGATAGAAGTTTATTTCAAGGAAATTCTGTTTTAAATTAGTAAGCTTACTAAAACTATTTTCTAATTTGAAATGTCAAAATCCTGTAATGCCAGTCTTTCATAGCACTTAGAGAAAAGCAATTGTCCCACACTTTCTAAATTTAAAAGATGTTATGCTTTAAGCGAAAGACTTGCAGAATAAAATTTCTTATTCAGTAGTTCCTGATGCCTTGGAATTGTGGTCCTAATTCAAGGGACTACACAGAGCAGCTGAATTTTATTTTGGGTGAGTTTTCAAAGGTTACTGGTGTCACAAGAGGAAAGACTTTTTGCTTCAGGCCAAATAAGAACTTAGACAAAATGTGATATAATGCATAATAATAGAAAACAATTGTTCCAGTTTGAAGGATTCCAGGTTGTTCATTCTTTGCTCTACTCTGCAGACTTTGCTAAAGCCACATTAAATTGTTGTTGGGTATTTTATAATATTTAGTATTGCCACTAAAGAGAAAGCTGAGTCACCTAAATAATTTTATTTATGAGCACAGAAACAATTTCAACTGAGACAGCAGTGCTAATTCTCCCAGTGCTCATTCCTGAATAACTGCCCCAGCACTGCTGAGAGCTGGCTGGGGACGCTGCACATAGCCAGTAAGGCACACTTGGGCCCGGGTTTCACTTGGGATTTCCCCTTAAAATATGAATACAGTAATTTCACAACTATAAGACACACCGGATTATAAGGTGCACGTTTTTTTTTTAACAGCGAAGATGCGCGCGCAACAAAGTAACGAATTAGCAACGGAATGGCGCGATCGCGGGGTTTACTGGCAGGTGCTCAATTTGAAAACATTTTTCACGGATTGGCACAGCCTTTAAACGCAGCCCCAGGCACCCTCCCCATGCCATGGTCCCCGGCACTCCTGCCTGCCCCCGGCGCCGGCTTCCGTGGCTCGGCTTGTGGCTTGTGGCCAGCGCAGCTCGGCTCGCACTTCCGGGTTGGCAAATTTCTGAACTTTGTCCATAAGGAGCACCAGATTATAAGGCGCACTTCCAGGTTTTGATCAAAATGTTGTGCTCTAAGGTGAGCCTTATAGTCATGAAATTACTGTACGTTCCAGAAATAAAATGCTGCACAGCTGTGGAATTCAGTTGCCCTTGTCACCCCACAAACTGCTGTAGGATCTGGGCTACCTGGGGTTCTTCCTCTTAAAACCTTTTTATCTTGTGTTCCACCAAAACACTCAGCTCATATCCCAATACTCGTTACCAATTCTGGAATAATTAAAGCTGGAATTTCTTGCTCGTATGCTTATCTCTGTTGACAAATATTGAATTCCTCGTTTCCCTGGTCTTTAACTTCAGAGATGTGTGAAATAAATGAAGAAAGAAACCTTTTTCTAATTTAAACACTAAGTTGATTATGGAGAGTGCATTGATTTACTGTGGTATTAATTAAAAATTACGTTGCTTAGTGTAAGTCATCACAAGACAGATGCGGGTTTAAAAAAACCCAAACAAATCTAAGCCACTTTGTAAAGCAAATGTGCAGGGAAGTCCTTACCCCATTGTTTGAGGTAAAATGCAGTGAAATCATGGGCCAAGCATCGCCCATTCTTCTTTAGCTCAAATGGATCAATAGGAAAAAAAAAAAAAGCTAATTTCAATGGGTCTGGCTCAATGTAATTTTGAAGCAAACCCACTCTTTATTCCCTTCACATTCACTAGGTAGTGCTGCCGTGTTTGCCCTTTTTCTTGTTAGAATTATGCCTTATTCTGCTATTATTTTAGCATTAACTCTGCTATTTGATCATGCTATGAGCCTCTTTTTTCCATTTATGATGATAAAATATTGCAAAAGCAGAGGAATTATGTACCTTTGGTAATGAGAGCTGGCTCTCCTCAGCAGAACATCACCCCATTGCAACCTCTAAAGCAGAATCAGTGTATTTTGGGTTCTGATTGGAACTCTAGATCTTAAAATCACCCAACAAAAAAAACCCAAACAAACAAAAAAAACCCACGCAACCATAATTAAAATCTGAAAAAAAAGCAAAGAGGAATTTGTAAAACTTGTGCTTTTTGCCTAGAGTCCAGCAAATCTGGAAAAGTACTGGCCAATGACACTTGTTCTTACTATCTGAGATATAATCTTTCAAAGTATTTGTGGTTTAAGCTGTTTGACAGCTGAAGAGCCAAGGAAAAGATTCCCGGGCAGGTGCCAATGCACTGCAATGTTTGGAGGGGAGTGAGGATTGTGTTTCTAAAGTTACCCCAGGATTCACAGACTGCACCATTGCTGTGTATTTTTTTCATTAAGGTGTTTAAAGCTTTCTGCACCTATTGAGATGAATTTAAAAGAAACACAAAGATAGCAGAATTGGTAAAAGAGTGCTGCCACTGATGAGGTGCAGCAGTGAGCAATGCTTTGTGAAGGTTTAGTCTGATTTTTATTCTGTGCAGAAGGCACAAAAGGTCAGAATGGATTGCCTTGAGGCATATCAGTAGCACAAATTGTGTGCCTCCTGTTGCCTAGACATCACAGGGGTTTCCAAGTTAGTCTGCTTAAGAACTGAGCACTTTCTGTGGCTTTAACCCCGCACAATGGCGTTATTGGCCCAACAGTCAGAGGACAAGGCTAAATTGCAACTTCTCCCTCCACATGATACTGATTTCTAATGATGGTCGTGAGCACTTGCAAGCTCTCCAAAGACGTGACCCAGTTCACTGCTAAGTGCTCGGAGATTTTTTCCTTTGTTGTTCCATGCAATATCTATGTTAGAACACCTCGATTTTGGAATTGCTGTGGCTAACACCATGTTGAAAGCACAGACTAAAGCACTACTGCACTCTTCCTTTGAAATTACAGTAATTTCACAATTATAAGCCTTACCTGATTATAAGCCGCACATCTGGGTAGACCACGGGTTTTGTCCATATATAAGCTGCACCTGAATATCAGCCACAATTTTTATTTTTTTTTTTTTTTAAGCAAGGATCCATGTGTGACAAAGTAACGAGTTAGTAACAGAATGGCGCCAGCGCGGGGTTTGGTGTCAGGTGCTCAAGTTGCAAACAGTTTTCATAGACCAGCCAAGCCTTTAAAGGCAGCCCCAGGCGCCCTCCCTGGCCGGCTCTCACTTCCGGGTTGGCATTTCACTGGGATTTGTCCATAAATAAGCCGCACCTGATGATTAGCTGCACTACTGGGGTAGGCTGGATTCTTCAATGAAAAAGGTGCGGCTTATAATCGTGAAATTACTGTAAATTTACTCAGTGAGGACAGAGACCAGAGGAAATTGGAAATGCTGGTTATAGAGCCACTCCACAACACTTTGTAACATCTCATCCTCATTGAAGAGAAGATGTAGTCATGTGGAATTAATGCACAGCATTAATAACAACGTGGATTTGTAAAAGGAAAGATGCAGGAGAAAGGATCTCCATTCATTTCCTTTTGTAATGTCTTCAGTTTGGAAGTGTGGTATTTTTTTTTATTTCAGTGATAAATCTAGAAACACTTAGGCTATTACAAAGAATTACATCCTATTGATGAAATGCTACAGAGCTGTTCTATTGCAGTCTAATGGGAAAAAGACACAGTGAATAATAAGAAATTATATCAAGACAAACATCTTAATTAGCTAGATTCTATTATAATTCTATTGTAAATTTTGTAGCACTATTACAAACTGTTTCATTTAACATAGGAATTCAAAATAGAGTCATCCAGTATCTGCTACAATATTTCAAAATGTGGAACCCTGATCCTATTCCCCTGAAAATCTCCTTGCCTGTAGAAAGAACCCAGTACAAAAATCAGCTTTGATTATTCTTTACCTCTGGGAGATGAAGAATATCTGGGAATCTGCCATGCAGAACAAAAGTTACCTCCCATTCATCTCATTTCCCTACTTCTCTCTGCCCCATCCCTTGTTAACAATCAGGAATAAAAACCTGTGGAAGATGGGAATATCTCAAGCACTAAATTTTTGAGATTTTCTGGAGCTATTCACTTGAGCAATCAGCATCTCTGCCTGTCTCTTGGCCAAAGGTTTTGTAGACTTGTTTCCATGCCTTAATTTTGTTAAAATTTCCAATATTCAGAAATGCCCATAATACTGAGCAGCTGAAAGAGAAGGAATAAACAGCCCACTATGTAAAAAAAAAAAAAAATAAAGGGGGATTTTTTTCCTGGTCCCTGACATTAAAGGACAATGACTGCTGCATTTTATCCAATTTCTAAATCTTTTTAAAAAGAGATGAACAAGTCAGCTTTTTATAAAAATGGTGAAAACTCTTTTTTATTTTTTTTTTTGGTGAAGGATTTTCAGGATTTTTTTATATTTCTTTACACTGATATTTTTTCATGCCTCATTTTGCATTCTGTCCTTCTACCACTTCTATACCAAAAATTTCAACTAGCCAAAATACCTGAAGCAAACCAGCTGGCAGAAGCAGTACATTTTTTATCTTTTAACCCCATTTCTGGTATCACACAAGGAACAGAAAGGATAATCTCCATAAGAATGAATTTTACAGCTAACCCAGCTCAGCAGTTTGCTGATAAGTATTTCATGTGAGCTGACTGATCTGCTAAGGAACAGCAAAAATGTTGCTAAGTCTGGCTCCTCTTTTCTCTCACCCTAAACTGGGCTGCTGAGCCACTTGTTATTCCAATTAAAATCCTTGCAGATATCTGTGAATCTGATTCAAATTCCCTAATTATTTTTGAATTCATGGTAAAAGAAAGATCTCTCTGTCAGACCCAGTGCTACCACCTGTGATCCCCCAGGGGAGCAGAGGCTGCTCCTGAACCCAAGACAAACGTGATTTCACTTTTTGCATGCACATGTGTCCCACAAAGTTTTTTAATTTTTTTTTTTCCTTAAAAACTCTCATTTTTAATCTCAGAAATGAATGCCCTGTCAGAGTAAAGTTGAACAACACAGAAACCCTCCAGAGTGTTCCAATGTGTTCACCTGGCAGCCAGACCTGTCCTTGTGCGTGGGCTGAGCAAGGCTCAGCTCCAGCAGAGCCCCAGAGCCCTGGGGATGTCAGGGTTAACCCCTTTAACCCCTTCCCTGCCAGCCACAGCTCACCCCTAACTCGGCAACAAGAGTTTATCTCAAGCCTTTCTATTTATTCTTTGGAATAAAGATTCTGCCACATTAAACATGACAATCATCCTCTTACCTGTCTCTTTTCCCCTTAATTTGTGAAGTGATGAATCACAGAATTGCTGTGCTGGAAGGGACCTCAAAGCCCATCCAGTGCCACCCCTGCCATGGCAGGGACACCTCCACTGTCCCAGGTTATTCCAAGCCCTCTCCATCCTGGCCTTGGGCTCTGCCAGGTATGGAGCAGCCACAGCTTCTCTGGGAACCTGTGCTGGAACCTGCCCATCCTCCCAGGGAAGGATTTTTCCCCAATATCCATCTAAAGCTCTCTCTGTCAGGTTGAAGCCATTCCCCCTCTCCTGTCCCTCCAGGAGCCTCTCTCCATCTCCCTCCAGCTCCTGGGAAGCTGCACTCGGCTCACCCCAAAGCCCAAGTTCACTTTCAGTAATAAAAGCTGCTATCTTTAGCTCATAACCCAGTTTCAAGCAGGAAGTGTGTGTGAATGTGAGAGGCAAAAACAAATGCTCTTTTCAGGTCTGTTTGCTCCTTGTCACTGTCGCAGGGGGAGCTCTGCTGCTCTGAAACACCCTCATTTCCTCAGCATGGGGCTATAGGGTGCTAAGTTTAAATACTGAACTCCATTAACTAAGTAAAATAATTCTAAGAACAGTCTGTGGTCGAGGCAGACAAGAAAAGTTGCATTTTTTTTGTTGTTCTTGACAGATTAGAACATACAAATATACAAATGCTATTCCCTAGTACAAACAACACCTTTACATATTTGTTTTCTTCTAAGACTTAAACTAGAAAAAAAAAATCCCCTTCCGATTATCAACAAGATATTTTAGTATCTCCCAGTCCCTGGATCAGCAGTAAATTTGGCTACAGCTGAATTTATAGCAGAGCAAGACTCAACAAAGGATGAGTAATCCCAAAAGGTGATTGCTCTTTAGAGCAAACCAGACCTCACAGCCACAGCAGGTGTTCTGGCAAGAGAAAAAGCAAATTCTGCTTCAACAAAGAGGCCTGGAGAGCAAAATCCTTATGTCCTTGTGTCCCCTTTCATGAAATGATTGAAAGGCCACAACACCAGAATATATGATGCTGTTAAAATATGTTTTCGTTTTTAAATCCACATTTAAAATCGCAATATTTAATAATTATTTGCTTCAGTAACATTAATTCTTACTAAATGTGTGTTATGCATATGGAGAAGTTTGAAGTTTGAGCCTTGTCCTTGAAGCAGAGAAGGTTTCCAGGCACAGAACCTGTGACACATCAGACCTCAAATCTTGGGAAAAATTGTGGTCCAAACAAGGCCAGAACCTGTAACAAAACCACTGCTCAGGCTGCCAGATTCCTGCTGCACTTTTTTATTGATATTTAATGGATTCAGCACCTTAGGATTTGGAAAATACAGTAATTTCACAATTATAAACCACACCTGAATATAAGCCGCACTTTTTTTTTTTTTTT
>VRYO01002184.1:20291157-20305343 GCA_009812075.1 Sialia sialis
TGATCTCTCAGACCTGCAGCTCTGTCACCAGGATTGTTCATGCCCTGACAGACACAGGCAAGGAACAGAAACATTCCCGTGGAAAATTCCACAGCTCTGTCTGAATGGCAAGGAATTCTAGGAGAAAATCCAGAGAATCCAGGCACACGTTAGGAAAGGGACACAGAAAACAGAACAGTCCTTCTTTGTGAAGAAAAAAACCCAAAACCTCTCAATACAGGAAAACGAAGGAACAGCACGTGGCTGAGAGGATGAATGTGAGCCAAGCTGAGAATTCACCACTGGAACAGAGACTGGATGAGCAGGATCAAGTGTGCCTCATTCATCCACATCTTCTTTTATTCTCTAAAAATATTAAAAGACTGAAAGCAGATCTTTTCCCCCGGGATTAACACAAAAGTAGGAAAGGCACGCACTCCAGCAATTTCATTTTCAGCTACCTCAAAACCCCAGGGAAATGCTGAAAATTCCAAAAGACATCATCAGCACTGACTTCCTGTGCTTTGTGTTAATTGTGGGGACTCTTTATGTGAGCAGGACTATGTCCTGTAAAAGTAGGGTTTGAGATTGGGAGTTTAAAGAGATTTTTTATACATAAAAATTATAAAAATTACCTTTTTCCCTGAGTTCCAATAATTTTCTATATGAAATACATAATGTGCTGGAAAGCCCAGAGAACACATCAAACCAGATTTCAGCCTTTCTTATCAACATAATTTTTTTTTTTTTTCTTTGAGAGGTGTCATTTTAACATTCATAGAAACATCAAATACTGGTTTGATGCTTTTGTTAGGATTGTTTTATTCAACAACGTTATTATCCAGGCAGTGATGTACAGAAATCAATACCACAAAGTGGAGGTGTTAAACAGGAAATTGTCAGATCAAACAGAATATTTCATTACCTTTCCCAGATGCATGTTTTTGTTTTGTTTTTAATCTGCTCCACTAATGACCAAAAATATCAGAATCATAGTGTGTGGCTTGAATTTTAAAATACAATTATCAAAGAGTGCTTTCTTGAACATCATTCTTTTCCTGTACTTTGTAGGCATTTGCAGCCTGTCATGTCTGTGGATTAAGTATTTCCCAATATGCAAGGTGAATCAGAGAAATACTATTAAAGTAAATAAAATAAACCCAGAATTTTCTTTAAGAGGATTTTGACATCCTCCATCCATTTCTGCAGCAATCTTTCTGCCTTCAGAGCTGAAGAGAAAATAGAACCAAACACAGTGGAAAAATTTACTGTAAACAGGCTCATGAGGAAATATATATCTGATTTCTCTGCCCAACAATAAAGTCCAAAGCAAAGTAAAACTGGTGACCTCTGGAAATGTGAGGTGGTGAGGGGCAGAGGAAACCAAACCTCCAGTGAAATTAAGGTCCCAACCCTGTTTAACCACAGCTATAATTTTGTGAACTGATATTTTTACACCCAGAAACAGAACATAATAAGGGTAAAATAAAGGGAAAATTAATTTAGAGACTTCATCTGGATTAGTTTTTGCTGTCTTAAATGTAAATACTGAAGAAAGTGCATGCTTAGACAGAATTTCCTTGGAGGGAAAAGGAAAAAAAAGAGAGAAAAGAAGACATGGGGCCCTCTAGGTTATTTTTACTCACTAGCTAACTAAAACCTGTCTCAATGAAAGTTCTTCCCTAGAAAATACCAATTCCAACAGAGAAACTAGAGTTACTTTCAAACAGCAGTGTAGAACTCTTGGCTCCTCAATATTAACATTTCTTAGAAATTCTATTGCACTTTTTAACTTTTCAGGGAGTTTAAATGCCTAAGTTAGACTATATGAATAATGTAGGATTGCTAAATTGTCCTTCTCTCTATACTGACTGGAGAGGAAATCTAAATGAATTACACATCAGTGATTTATCTAGAGACCATGGTCTGAACATCCAACTGTTTAAGTGCTACTTTGTTTCATAAAGATGTGAGAATGTCTGGTTTTAGTTTGTTAGACCATGGAGAAATAGATCCTGAGGAAATTCTGCCTTTATTTTCACTGCTCAGTGAAAGCATGTGTATGTTTAAATCTGACCTCCTTTGGCTGCTCCAATTCTCAAATATTTACCTCCAGAGCACAACATCCACGTGCCCTCAAGCAGGGAGGGCACACCAAGGAAATAACCAGCCATAAATTCCACAGGCACACTGTGTTTATGAGGGGAGCAGCACAGAATCCAGCAATGCAGAATTCCCCAGGATACCTGGAAGGCAAGGCACTGTGCTGGGGCTGTGCTGCTCCCAGCAGGGCTTATGGCAGGGAAACACCAAAGTAAGAGTGGTAAAATACTGGAAAATTTTGCCTGGGGAACTGATGGAGTCACTATCCCTGATGTGTTTAAAAATTGACTGGCTGTGGCACTCAGTGCCATTGATTTACCAAAATCTGAGTATTCCAACACTGTGACAGCCAAAAGACTCTCTAACAATTTAAAATTACAAAGTGTGTGTTTATTCAGAGCTGGGCAGCAGCGTGGGGTAACCCTCCAATACACACTGCAAAATTACAGGTGGTCACAGAGTCTGTTTATTGACAAAAGGTTCAAGCAATTACAAATTCACAATACCAGCCCCTCCCATCCCCGCTTCCTATGGTAATTAGCTTGATTGGCAATTAAGCAGCATGGTTGGCTTCTTGAATTCAGTCTGGGGTCGTTTTTGTGGGGAGAGGTCTGAAAAGGAGGAAGTAAGGTGAGTCTTCCTCACCCTGAACTCTCAACCTTTTCTGTCAATGACAACACAAATGGCTTTTGGGACAACTCCAGTTTTGCAAAGAATGGGTTTCTGGTTTCATTGTCCATGTTTCTTTGGGTCCACTCACCAGTTTCATCTTTTCCCATTGCAAGCACAGCTGAGCAAACATAAGATGACAGACAATCAATTATTTAAGTTTCAGATAACTACCTCAAATCTGGTTTTCCTTCTAACTTCTAACATTTTATTATTTTCAGCAAGGCCTATCTATCCATTTACTTTTTAAATAATTCTAGTAAATAACTAACTTTTAACTAAAATCCTATTTTTCCTAAGATCAGTGTTTTCACCATGGTCTAGTTGAGATGCTAGGGCGTGGGTTGGACTCAATGTCTTAAAGGTCTCTTCCAACCTGGTGATTCTGTTCTGTTTTTAAGTGCCAGAGACGCTCAGAGCAGGGGCTGGCAGATCTCTGCCACACAGCCCTGCAGCCCAAGATACAAAGCAGCTGCACTTTTGATGTGACATCAGATTCTCTTTTGCATTTACTCATTGGAGATCAAAGCATTGACACATGAAAAATTGCTGGATCTGTTCTATCACGGGGGTTCTTTGATCAGAGGCTGCACTTCAAAAAAACCAAAAATCAATTTCTTTATTATGCCCCAATGCATTTATTGGATCCAAAAATCTCTAGGTGGATGCTTTGCCAGCTCCCACAAGCAGTGCTGGATCCTTGTTTGCACCTTGATTGGATTTTCTCTGGACATTGTCATGGAATAACTAACTATGAAATTTGCTGCTGCTGTAATCTAAATTTGCAAAGGTGGTGAATCTGGAGTCTGTGAAACCACACAGAGTCACAAGAATTCCTCAGCCTGCTTCAGCAGGTCTGTGCAAATTCAAGAGTTGATGCTTTCACCACCTCCTGGCCTGTAAAATGGTCAAGGATTGGAGTTTTAGAAGAATGCATTGTGACGCAAGTTTTCCTGTGCTCCACAAAGATAACACCTAAAAATGGGCAACACTTCTAGAAATCCCAAATTATTAAAATTTTCCATTAACAGATATAGACAGGAACAACAGATAGAAACAAACACTGTCTCCCCTTCAAAAGACACTAATTCCTGCCTTGTCTTTCAGGATTAATATCTGAATATTAAAGAAAAAATCCTCATAATAATATTTGCAAATTGGCAATGCTGTATCCTGCATTTAAATTAAAAAGAGACATTAAAATCACTAACTGCTCTTCCTCCCTCCACTGCCCTGGTCATGGCACTGGGATGTAGTGTGTGATGCAAAATTATTGGGAAAGTTTGATGTTTTATTCTAAACTCATGTGAGAAAAACACAAGCTGTGATTCTCAATCCTCTCCTTGCACTGGTTGTATTTTCAGTAATGCTGGCACTTGCTGTGCTAAATGCAAGAGATGTTTAGCAGGGCAGTCTCCTCAATATTGGCCAGCAAGTAAAACTTTTATCTGTGATATGCAAAAATCTCCAAGTGAGGCAACACCTCCTGCTTTATCTTTTGAGTTCAAACTCAGGACATTTTTCTATTTTAACTGCAGTTGCTCAGGAGTGCTGTATGAGTTCCAAAGCCCAGAGCTGAGCTGAGCAGCAGCAGCCATGGCCCGTGGGCAAACTGGGACCTGGAGCCCACAACAAACAGCACTCAGCACTCACACAGCTCGATTCTGACATTTCCTCCAAGAGGAAAAAACATCATTTACTCTGCAAGTAAAGCAAACTACAGCCAGCTGCTGCAGCTGTACAGGTGAGAAAAAAACTTGTGCCTTGCTGCTTTGCACTCCTTGGGAGCCTCTCACACCCTGGGCACAGGCTGAGGAGTTTGGCTTCCCTTCTGAGTGCAAAACAATTTTTATCACTCCCCACCGTGGATATTCTCTCATATTATTTAATTCCTGCACAAGCACCGAGCTGACAGAGATGACTTTAAGGTCAGAGATGTACGTGGGGTCAGGGAAGGAGTTCAGAGCTACTCCTGCATTACAATTTATGCATTCCAGTTTTACATCATGCACTAACACAATGTCCAAAGCACAGCACAGAGGTCAGCCAAATCTTTCCCCCTAAACCAGGTCCCTCCCTTGGTTTTTCCCTCCCTTCTCAAGCTGAATCTCAGGATTTCAGTGCCCAAGTACTCCTAGTTGTAGTAAGTACAACCAATTTTACCTGTGTCCTTGGTCCCTTACTCTTTTAATCTTTATTTCTTTCCTCCAGATCTGTGACTCAGGAGAGTCCTTTCATTAAGCAGTGCTTAGATGTAGGTGGCTTAGTGCTTAACAAGTAAATTCATGGTGGTGGTGTGATCTGTACCACTGATCAATAAAAGAACAAGAGAATCTTTATTAATAAACCCTGGTGCATCTCTGAAAGTACTTCAAACCAGGATCAAACTGGAGGCTATTGACAACAGCAGCATGTCCCACTCTGTCAGACACTGAACTGAGTTCAAATGTGACCTGACTTCAATATCACAGGTTCCAGCAAGATTGCCGCATTAACATCCTAATTTTTACTTACTTCAAACTCACATTGCGTTGCTGTTGCATGGAAAAGATCAATATCCATAACTGCTACAACAGTTATAAGGAAATTATACTTCTAATTTTAACAACTACCTGATACTTTGCTTGTTAAAGGGGAGTTTCACAGAAGGGACCTTAAAGATCATCTTGTTTAAACCTCCTGCCATGGGCACGGACACCTTCCACTGCCACCAGACCAGGTTGCTCCAAATCCCACCCCAGGGTACTGTTTCTTTCTCTTTCTCACTCTTTCCCCTCCTAAGAATAATTTCATCCCTGCTCCCCTGCTTCTGTACCACACAAACCAAACCTGAAGCTTTTTTAGCCAGTGCTGTGCAAACGATACATTCACAGCTTTCTTCCCTTTGGCTTCTCCACTTCTACTGCTCTTCAGCCCTGCTTTATAGACATGATGTTTACAGACACAACTAAGAAAGGCAGGGATCCTGCTGCATTCAACCCTAAACCCCACAGAAATTATTGTTTTCCTGACAAACTTACTAAACAGAGTCAGCCAGGCAGAGGTGATGAGCCACTGTAGCCAGCACATCATCATTTACAAAATGTTTTCCTTTTTTAGGACACCCTGTTTGAGTGTCAAGAAAAAAAATGAAAATTCAGAAACTTGTTGCCTTTTTCTCAATCCTGACCGGAGTCAAGTTCTAAATGGACAGAGGTTCATAAAGTCAGCAGCCAAAAGACCAAACACTGACTGTGCTTGCAACAGGCAAATGAAGCCAATGAGATTGTCTGAATCCCAGTGTAATTGTACTCACTGGTGCCATTAATAGGTCGTGTAATACGGTGCTTAGAAAATGTAAGAGGATTTGAGACTGCATCCAAATATTTAATATCAATTTTAATCCAGATGGCAAACAACACAGAAAAGGATAAGAATAAACCCAAACTGATGCTCAGGGTGCAGGCAGCCTCAGATGAGTTCCAGCTGTTCAGCTGTTGCAGTTTTATGCTCCTTTGGAACGCTCTGCCTACGAAGAGCATGGGCTACGTGGATTTTATTGCCAGGTGGGTGCTGCGAATTTCTATGAGGATGTTTAATGTGTCATAATTTAAAAGGAAATACTGCCACAAGTGCGTAGAGCACATGCACTAAAAGTCCAACAGCAGTGAAGTGACAAATATCACTGCTGACTTCATTCATCTCGTTTTTCTATTTCAAATTCCACATGGGCCATGGATCAGACTCGTGCACGTTGGCAGTGCTCAAGGTTCAGCTTCCTAAACTGTCTGTTCCTAAGTCAGGGCTAAAAAAGTGTTCAATCATTTATGAGGAACAGAGCAGCTCTAACAGGGGAAGCTATTAGCAAAATCCTTGCTCATCCTGGAATAAGTAAAAATAAAGTGTTTGTGAAACCCTCCTGGGAAATGCTCAAGCTGGACAGACTTACATGTGAGATGCTCAAGTGGAATGCAAGAATATTCACCACAAACAGCAGTAAATTAAAAATACTCATCTTCCAAGCTGCCAACTACTGTTCAAAAAATATTTATCTTTGCCACTATCAATTACTTTCAAAAGCAAAACACCAAACTATTAGATCTATCTAGTGTATGCTAAATAAATTAGATAGCAGTAATGAAAGGACTCTCTCTTATCCCATAATTATTTACATTTAATAATTAGCAAGGCTCATGCAAACTATCAATCTCCTTCACTCACACAATGTCCAACACTCCACAGTATTTTTAGTATTAATAAGGTTATGCACCTGACAGAAACCTGTAAAAATATTCCTTTCTTTTTAGAGAACTCAAGGTCATCTTTCCACATTTTGAAACATTGTTATATCTTCAGCGATTGTGAAATTAAAATATACAGATATATAAATACTTAGGAAGCCATAGTGCTTTCTAAGGACCAGATTTTGGTTTGTAGACGCTCAGGAAACTTCGACTTTGAAGCTTTCATACCAGCCTGGTGTAAAGCACATGCAAAAGCCATTTTATCTGCAATCAGGATTATTTTATTGTTTAACTATTCACCTTGCCTTTTATTCCATTCAGAGCATGTCTCTTCCCAGGGAAAAGACTTTGATAGATAAAAGTAATTTTTTAATTTCACCAGGAAAAGCAATCTTTAGACAAATTGAAAATGGCACAGGCAATATTATATTTTAGTAAATACTATAATCTTATTCACAATGAAAATATTCTTTCAAGAACAATTCAGATCAATGTTAATATGGAGATTACTCCACAAGCTCCAGGTCGCCTGAGTCACAAAAAGAAGAAATGTGTCACTAAGCTAGAAATGACAAATTTGTATATGGTCCAAAAACTGGCAAGCAATAGGAATCTTATCTGTGTATTATAGACACAGAACATGCCTACAGAATAAATAGAATTTTTCTAAAAGTTGTAATTTTTAAAATCTGGGGTTGACCCAACCTGGCTCTTACATATGAAGGTGTGATATATTAAGCTTTAATTAACACTAAGACCATCAACAGAAATAATTGCAGCCAGTCCTGGGACAGCCTGGCCAAGCTCTCGTCCTTCCAACACTGCTGGAAACAATTTGTGTTTGATGTGGAGGCAGCAGAGGCCAGACTCACTCACCAGATGGTGTTGACACACCATATTATGAGAACATGCTCACAAAAGCAGAGCAGATGCCACCCTGAGCAGGATTTTCTGCCATCCCCTTTCTCCTGTATATGTTTCTCCAAAGTCTATAAACTGCTTTAAACTCAGCATTCATATCCAGAAAAAACAGCATCTTTGTGCCCATAGCTAATTCTCTTCAGAGATGAGATACAGAGATATTTTTTATTAAAGCTGTTTTGAATATTTTGATAGGAGTAATTGAAAATACCACAGCTTTTCTTCTTGTTGTTCCTTAACCTTGGCAAATTTTTCCCCTCCCAATCTTAGCACAAATTCTCTAAGTGAAGAACAGCTGCCCTGCAGCAAGTGAATCACACAAGTAAAAGTAGTATTAAAAAAAGCCCCAAGATTTAGTTGTGTGGTTTGGGTTATTTTAAGCAAGAACGTGAATATTTGAGCAATGTGTAAAACTGAATTAAAGAAAAACTACACAAAACAGCTGAAAAAAAATTCAAAATTCATCTGAAAAAATCTAAACTCTTCTACTTGAAAGGCTTTCAGCAGCATTATGTAAGGACACAAATGTTTATCTTGTTTTAGGTTTAAAAGGCTATCATCATCATCATCATCATCATCATCATCATCTCAAGAGCTTGTACAGAAGCAAACCAAAAGAAATGTCAGTTCTTTAATGCCTGCATTATGCGCTTTAGAATCACAGAACACTAAGGATGCAGACCTACCAATATTAATTCTAATAGAGATAACAGGAAAGCAATGAGGCTTTAATGGTTTCAGTGGATATGAACCAACAATCTCTGTGGATAGAAACAATGTTGCTGTCTTGGTTTTTACCCATTTGGTTTGTAGGTGAATATTTCTGCTGCAAATACAGAGGAAAAGGGGAGCAGGAGAGGACAGGAGCCTCACCCCCATCACCACTGCCTCATACCCATCCCACTCCAAATCTGCAGCCACATTCATGGATATCCCCCATCTCTATCATTTTTGAGGTTTAACCCATTTTTTTTGGATGCACAGCAGGAGATATGTTTGCATTAGAAAGGTGATGGTGGCTCTGTAATTACAAAACCCTCGCAGGCAAGAAAAGCTGAGACTGCTGTAGTAACAAGGTCACGGCAAACACACCACGTCCAACTCTGTTCCTGGGAAGCTCCAGCTAATTCCTGGCACCTTCCATGGGAATTGTACGTGTGTGCACAGCTCCTTACAGTTTCCATATGCTTGGGAACTCTGACGAGCAGAGCCACAGCTTCCTCTCAGTACTCAACAAGATTGTCATCACTTAAATTGTTTATTCCTGAGACACTGGGGAAGTTCTGCAGCCAAAATATCACAGGCAGATTCATAATGGGAGTCCCGTAGTTATTTAGGTTCTGAATAATTCTACAGTGCCCCATTCATTTCCAAATTATTCTTAGGCTTGGCTCAGCACATTCTGGCCATACCTGTCATAATTCAGTGAGTTACAGCACAATAGGTCTCATGCATAAAAACCTCAGTTTTGGACATTTTTTGCTGTGCAGAAGCTTGGTTTTATGATCTAAACACTCCTTTTAGACACAATTTATATAAAAGTAGCAGTTATTTTTCATATTATTTATATTACAACTCCCAACTATTGTATTTTTTTGTCCCAACTCCCCTGTAAACTAGGATTTTTTTTCCCCACATAAAATCCTAAGATTCCCTCTCTGGGATGCCTGTTCCTACTGGCCATCATTTTAATGATATATAATAGTAACCTGTCTTGAGAGAAGGGTCCCTAATGATATATAACACTAAAATAGCTTCTCACAGCACACTGATGACAGGTTGCAACCATCTATCACCAGAGAAGCAGTCAGCAAGATGAGGAGTTAGGGGGATACACATGAGCAGAGCACAACCATAAAGAAAATATCAACTAGAACCACAAAACCAGTTCTGATACTTCTGCTGAAGGCATCCCCAGAGCCAGAGCTTTAAACATCCCATGAGTTCTGGAACAGGTCTAAGTGACAGATTATTGCTGATCAAAGAAGCCCAGCAACCAAAAAAAGTAATTTCACAACTATAAGGTGCATCAGATTATAAGGCGCACTTCTGGGTTGTCGGCAAATTTCCAAACTTTGTCAGTACATAAGGCTCACGGAGTATAAGGCGCACTTTTTTTTTTTGCAGCAAGGATCTGCACCCAAAAAAGTAACAAATTAGTAATGGAATGGTGCGATCTCAGGGTTTACTGGCAGCTGCTCAATTTGCAAATATTTTTCACGGATCGGCGCAGCCTTTAAACACAGCCCCAGGCGCCCTCCCCATGCCGTGGGCCCCGGCACTCCTGCCCACCCCCGGTGCCGGCTGCCACAGCTCTCGCAGCTCACACTTCTAGGTTGGCAAATTTCTGAATTTTTTCCATATATAAGGCGCACTGGATTATAAGGTGCACTTCCACCTTTCGATCAAAATTTCAGGCTTTAAGGTGCACATTATAGTCATGAAATCACTGTATTTCCTTCTTGGTAGCTCCAATGAGTTCACTCTCTTCTGTTCCTATTGTAGAGGTAACTTCTACTCACCAGTACACACAACATATTTTCAAGTGCAAGAACTCTGATAAGCACTCAGGTTATGTGCAGGAAGGTAAGCAGAGTTTTTAGTCACTCTATCTTAAAACTGAACCAGGGCAAGGAAAATACCGTGATGCAGATTGAAAACAAAATATGGATTTCCGTGGCAAGCCAGAAACTCCAGTGAAGCAGGATATGGTGCATGCAGAAGGAATTCAATTTATTCTCAGAATATGAAGCAGAATTCTCAGCTGATTGTTCTACATTCCACTATTGGTAAGAATATGCAAATTTCTGCAGTATCACAGGGAAGGTGAGAAGTGATAAATACATCAGCAAGAAGGAATGAGATTAGAAAAATGTACTATTTCTGTGGTGTGTATTTATAGACACACAAACCTGTACATGCTATAGATGCAGATATTTCAGCAGGAAGAGACTTAAAAAACAGATGATATGATCTTATCAAAAGGGACACAGTGAGGGACCTCGCACTACTTTGTTTTAATCAATAATAAATATTCCTATAAAAGTATCTGGCTTTCCCCATTAGGCACCTCCACATCTCAAAAAAGAGGCAAATACCTTAATTATTTGCAAACATCATTTTATGGAACCAGGAGAGCGTTATTTAGACATCTCCAAAGAGAATATAGTTTATGTTTTATTTTTGGGTTTAGAGCTGTTTGTTTTCACATGGCATGGACTTTACTGACAGTCAATGGATTGTATGAAACAGCAAACGGCATTTTTTCCTTTTTTCTCTTTGGGACCAGAAGGAGTAAAGGAAATCAACAAATCTACAAGACACAATTGACCCAGTTCTGTGATTATCAGAGTGAATTTTTTTGCCAAGCCATTCTTACTTAATGATAATGATCCTTTTATGTGATTTTCTGCTCTAGTTGCATAATGAAATTTGGTGTTGATAGGACTCTTCCTACACAGATCTGATTTCAGAAGAAAATTTTAAGGACTTAAAAGTGGTCTCTTTTTCAAAGAAAATCATCATTCACCATTCTGTCTGAAGTTAAAGACCTGCAAGTAACTCAACTAAAATTAGTTTTTATTGAAGAAAGGAGTATACTTAGATACCTTTCTCACACTGATACTTTCCACCACCTTCATAAGCTTGCACTAGGCAAACAATTATGATGGAAATTTGAGATATCATTTCAAATTAAAAACTAATTATCAGTGAAGATCAACATCTTGCTACAAGAATATTTCATTTTGTGCTCATTTCTTGAAAGCATTTGATTTTGGTGCAATAAAAGTACAGGATATTGTCTTTTATGTAGAAAATTATTTTCTTCTAGTTAATTTTCTCTCTGTGTCTCTTTATTGTTGTTCTGCTTAAAGTATGACTCCACTTATAGGCTGTTTTATTCTCATTTCTATAACTCTATATATAAGTATAAATATATATATATATATATATATATTTATACTTATATATATATATTTAAAAATACACTGTTCCAAATGTATTGGCAAGTCACTGACAGAAGGGGCAACCATTTCTGATTTAAGTTCCTTTTCCTTCCTTTCTTCATCTAAATAACATATGGAAATATTCTTCCCTATTTGTCCTACTCTAGAAGTTCAGACTATTTAATATCTAAAAAAAGTGTTTGAGCATTTAGATAGAGAACAAAGAAAGACTCTGTACATCAGAAAACAATTGTTCAGCTGACTGGTTTTATGACTGTGAATCTTGTTTAAGTTGACTTCTTAACTACAATTTGTTAAAAGCAGCTGCAGGCTGACCTCACACCAAGAGCAGTCAAAAAAGAATCTCTATGGACAATTACTGATCCATTTGCAACAAAAACCAGGCAGAATAAAAAAAAAACAAAAATGTGGCTGTGACTAATTGCTTGCCTAATTTTTTCTCCACTAGACCCAAAGCAAAGAGGCTGCTCTAATGTAGCCCCTAGTTCATTTGGGGCATTAAATGAATAAATAATATACATTTTATTTATTTATTAAAAATAATAAACAGTTATGAGACAGTGCAGCTACACTTAAGAATGTAGTGACAATTTTAAAACCTGAAAGTATTGTGGTTCCTATATTTCCACATTCCTGGTGCACCTTTGTTGTGGATAAACAAGTTTGTTTTTTTCCCCTAAGCAGAGAAAGAAACATTTAATCCCACATTTCCCCCCCTTTCCTTTGGGAACACCCAAAAGGACAATTAAGCTGCCTATTCACAGCACACCAGTGTCAAATTAAAAATACACTCCACATTTATGGTCTACCAGGTTATCTTTGATTTATACCACTGTGGCCACACTCCAGCTCAAACAAATTACTTCCACCTACCAACACCACCAAGCATATTTTCCCACAGGGCACAGCACTTTAAACACTTGACCTCTAAATTTGACAGTGTTTGCACTGCACATTGTTATCATCCAGGAGGAAGCTTGCCTTTCTTTGCTCTTTCTCTACCACTCGTTTAAAGAAAAGGGAAATATATTGAAATATCAGGTTTGGGGGGTTTTTTATTCTGTGAACATGAATGAAAGTGAAGGGATTTTTTATGTGGATGAAGTCAAAATTCAAATAATTTTAATATTTGCAGAAAAATATTACACAGCCCACACAGCCCACACAGATTTCATGCAAAAGTTCACATTTATTCTTGCCTAGCCTGGAACTCAACCTGAATATTTCACAGCAGAATCTGGTTCTGGAGCCCAGAATGATTGCCTTGGTAATAGCCCTGCCAAATTTCCATTCCCTCTGATATAACAGCTTAAAAGATTGAAAAAAATGGAAGTCCTAAACCTGCAAAGTCTTTGGTTTAGACTCAGATTTTGACAGGGTACATTTCATTTTTCTGGGCTGGTTTGTTTGATAAGGATAAAAAAGACCAAGTCCTTTATTTAGTCACTGCATCTGTCAGGAGGGAGGGAGAGAATCAGCCTGGAAGTTGCTGGCCAAGCTTCTCATTTCAGTGAGAAGACAAATAGGAATTAAAGGCATTTAATACTTCACAGACACAATGAGAAAATCACATGATACAAAGGGTGGCTTATTAGGAGCTGGGATTTGGGATGTTAACACATGAAACGTGCAGTGGAAGCTCTCAGTTACCAATCTCCTCTGCAAGGGACTGAGCCATGTAACATTTAATCTCTGGGGAGGGTTTGCTTTAATTGTTATAATAATATTAGGTCATGCAAATAGAGTTTGGTATAGAAGCTAAAGATCACAATATCTGCAAAGAATAATTTCCATAATCTTCTCAGGGTTGGGATTTTTTCTCTCCTTTCTTCATTCACATGACACACCACCATAAATATTGCACAGAACCGATAATACTAAATTTTCTAAATTATTGAAATGAAACTTTGCAGAAAGAACATAGACATTCTTGAGGAAATAGCTACTTAATTTCTAATACATTTAACCTACTTCAATTTACAGCAGACACTGAAGCACATCTGTGATGAAAACCTCCAGCAAACCTGTTAGTTCAGTTTAAATTAAACTTGGGAGAGGTGTGAAGAAAGAAGCACACACTCCCCGACCCTCAATTCTAAAGCAGTAAAGGCACAGTTCCTCCTGTTCAAGTTCCTATTTGTCAAAATAAAGTGAAAGTAAACGCAAAGTGAGTGCAGTAATTTCATGACTATGAGTTGTACCGGAGCACTTTTTTTTTAGCAGCAAGGATCAGCGCACAATAAAGTAATGAATTAGTAACGGAATGGCACAATCACGGGGTTTACTGGCAGCTGCTCAATTTGCAAACATTTTTCACGGATCG
>VRYO01002184.1:20308670-20334402 GCA_009812075.1 Sialia sialis
TTAAAATTATAAAAATCAAATATTCCTTGCTGGGCGTGCGAGATGAAGCTCAAACAGAGCTCTGTGGTATTAGAGAGAAATTCCAGCTAAGAAATGCGCATAAACATTATTTTTTCTTTTTATTTCTCTTTCCTTCTATTTCTCTCTTGGTGTCTCCTTCTGAAAGTGCAATGTGGAATTTGTGTGTGTTTGATGGTTTTTGATCTCCAGCTCCACGACAACATGAAAACTCTCTCTGAACATTTAAATATTCCACTTTAGGATCTGGGTCCCAATCTGAACACATATCTATTGTTTGGCCCCCTGCTGCTTAAAGTAATTTGCTCTCAGATCAAATTGTGACCCCCAGAAATATAAGTATTTATATTGAAAGAGAACTGAATATTTACAAAGATATTGTTACAAACCAGAAAATTATGATATAAATATTATTACACTGCATAAGACAGATAAAATCTACACAATCCTTTTCTTTAAAGGAACCCAAAATGGTTTTGTTTCTGAAGTACACATAAAAAGAATTTCAATAACATTGTATTTTCAGAGCTTATTGTTAAAGGATCCAAGGAAAGTTTTTTCCCTGGTTCTGGTATTTTCTTTATAAAAGCTGCATTTCAGACAAAGAAAGGTTGGATCATTTAAAGTCCCCACAAGGGACTGATACTTTGTGAATGATATTTTGAATAGTTTTGATATCTCAGTTTTTGAGATCCCTGTGTGGCTTTATTTTCTGGACAATTCAGTTATTCTCTCATGCTCTGACCTTATTATGATATTGTTTTTCCCTTCTCTCCACTACCCCGCTCTGTTAGAAAGCTCTCTATAAATTTGATATAAATATAGTTCACGTACAATATCTATCACTTAGTCAACTTCACAAGACATAAAATAGCAATTTCTTTTTCTTTACTCCTCAGCTCTTATTTTTGTACAATATTATCCATTTCCTATGAATTCCCCTACAGCAAACTTAAAAAACCCCTACCAAACCAAACTGCAGCTACAAGCAAACAAGCCCTTAAAATCCATTCTATCCACATCAACTACTGGAGAATTGTTTTTGTTTCCTGTGTTGGCTTGTGCTCTTTCATATAATGCATCAATTTAAATTCAGATGGCCACGGAGAAAATGTATTTGTCCTGATACTGCTCATGTCCCCAGGATGCTGAGATGGATGTGCCAAGTGGGAGCCCTGGGCTGGTTCTTTCTTTGGGGCACAGCAGAGCTGTGGGCAGGGACACTTCCACCAGGGCAGGGTGCTCAGAGCTCCCTCCCAGCTGGCCTTGAACGCAGATATCAGAATAGATAGAATGGATTTTGTGCTGCTCTCATGTGCAGATTGCTGGCACAAATCCAGGATTCTGCAGCACCTCGGGTGTGGTGAGCATCCTGCTGCCATGCCCTTGCTCAGAGCACAACTGCACTGCCATGTGGACATGTGGGAATTTAATTTGTTCCCTCTTTTTGCCAACAGTGAGTTCAAACTCCCAAGGTTTTTGCCAGAGCTCCTTGATCTGCACACCTTGCTCAGTCACTCCTTGGGTGTAACTCGTCTTTATGACATGATGGACAGATGAATATGCTAAAAACAGAGGGGAGATACACAGAGATCTCTCCAGAAACCCAAAAATATATTTTCAGTGATCCCAAACAGCAGGCACAGCTCATAGGTCTGCATTATTCTACAACTAAGAGGTCAATGAAAGCTTGAAGAATTCCAGGAGAGTCCTGATGAGACAGATTCTCCATAACCTCGTCCAGCTGGTTTTACCTCTAGGACAGAGGATTTACCCTTCACAAAGCCCTGACAATCAGATGCAGCAGGGCTGAATGCAAGTGACACTGCAGGATCTATTGTGAGCGCATTAGTATTTTCAGCAGGTCTCTCCTATGTGAGGAGGAAGATGACAACAACCCCCAGGCATTAACAGTCTAAATTAGACAGACAATGTGGCTGAAAAATTGAATATCTTACATAAAGCAGGGGAGGTCAAAACTCAGCACGGTGATGATAAGTTATCTTACTTGGCTTGTAGACTTCACAGAAGAAATAAGTTTATGTATGGGCTGCCTCCTCTAATTCTGAATTCTCAGAGTTTAGGAATGATTGTTTATCTGCTAACAGCCTGCAGGGATTTGGTAAAATAGCTACAGCATAAAACTGAAAAATAATTGAAATAAATAAAGTGCTACCTGGCACCATCCTTGTTTATTCTGTGCATCTGATATTAACATTCAGATGTCTTATGCTCGTAATACATAATAAGAAATGAAAATGTCATAAAATCAATACCTTCTAACAGCAGAGGGAAATGTCACAAATTATCTCATTCTCATTATAGTTTTCAGACAGTAATTTCACAAGCCTCCAAGGGATTAGGAAAGCTGAGCATATTTTTGCTCTACCCTCAGATGTCAGTTTTATTGTACATGATCTAGGCAGAGAAGGTTCTCTGCTCCAGAAGTTAGGAATCAATTGTTTTGCCAATGAGCTTCTTTTGCAAGGCTGTTAGCTGCCTTTGTAAGTGTGAAACTACCAAATTCTGTGTCCCTGCTTAAATTACTTTGCAATACAAAATTACACTCCAGCCCCTGATGTGGTACAGACTCCTGCTGGGTGCACATACGGAACGGAGAGCTGCATTCCTAATAAATAAAGTCTGCACTTTCTAAAGAAAAGAGATTTATGAAACCTGCTCTCTGTATTTAATTATGCACCCATGTTTTGGTAGTAGGGGTTTTTCAGTGAGGGAATAAAGTGTGGGTAAGGATGAGGCAGGAGGAGCTGCTCTGTCACAATCCCAGTGGTGGCATTTCCAAATCTTGCACGAGGGCAGTGGATGCTCCAGGTGGATTAAGGTGAAACACAGCCCTGTGGTGCCATCTGTGCACATTTCACCAAGCTGATTCACTTAATACTGATCCTAATCCTCTAATCCCAATCTATCACTCTGCAGAGCCTGCGCTCAATGTCTGCTCTGGAGACAACCAGGCACAGAGCAGCAGGAATTGCAGGATCTGCTGTCACCACCACGGGCAGAGCCAAGGTCCCTGCACCACTTGGCTGTACAAACACCTATATATATTTATATATATATGTATTATGTGTATATATTTTTTCATATTTATTTTATATATTTTTTGTTTATATTTATATTTATATTTATATTTATATTTATATTTATAGTATATTTATATATATAAACTCCTTGCAAGCCACCAGAAACCTGGTGAGGCCATTCCTGAGCTAAACCATGAGATTTTTTCACAGAATCCCCCAAGCTGGGAGGGACCCATTAGGATCAAAGCCTGACCCTGCACATTCCAGGAATTCCGCCCTGGGAGATTTCCCAAAAAACTCCTGGAACTCTGCCAGGCTCAGTGCTCTGAATTTACATCACATCGAGAAACTTTAGGAAAGACATTGTGCAGGAGTCAATTTTGGGAACACCACACACCTCAAAGTATCTTGCACCCAGAGAGATGAGCCATACAAATCATAAAAACCAAAAAACACTTAAAACAAACACCACACAAACCTCACCAGCAACACCAGGACCCAGGCTTTGGGGATTGTTCAATTTATGGTTGTACATGGAATATAAATTGTCATTGCAGTGGTCTGGCAGAAGATAATTCCTTCTGCCTGAACCTGACGTGTCTTTCACTGTGAAACCTCTCCAGTTTTGACAGAGATTGCAAAGCTGGAAATTCTGCCAACACAAATGTTATCCCAGACCTCCTCATCAAAATAAACCACAGTGCAGCAGCTGAAGGGATATCACTCATACAAATATCAAAGGGCTGTGATTTGTAATGGAATCTCTTTCCCAACAAAACTTTCAGCAGAGAATTTAGTACTTATTAGATTGTAGGAGTCTGGAAGTTCAGATGGCTATGTGGTGTTAAAAAAAAAAAAAAACAAAAAAAACCCCCACAACAAATCAGTGTCTGGGATGAAAGACACTCTGCAAGGGAAAGGCTCAATGTGTTACTACAGAGATAATTCACAATTTGTCTGAGACCTCTAAGTACCTCTGAAGCTCAACACAGCATATCATTCCTTTGAAAAGCCCAGTTTTCAAATAAAGGCCATGTTAATAAAATATACATTAGATTATATAGTTTAAAAAAAGGAAAAAAAAAACCCCAAACAAACAGAAAAATAACAAAACATTGAAGTACTTTGGAAACTGGAGCCAGATTCAATACCAGGTCCTTGCTGTGCATTATCTATTTATTACAAAGGCTCAGAATTTTAATTATGGAAAGAGCAGCAAAGGCCAATTAATTAAATAATGTTCCACTGTTTAATATACAAAGAATATTGTGGAGCCAAATTCTAATCTCAGTCCAACCACTCTGATACCCTAAAATGAAAATCATCACAGTCAATATCTTGGACTTCAAATATGAGAATAAAGAATAAACTCTCTGCCTGCACTTGAGCTGAGACTTTCCAATCAACACCCTCTCCCCCTCTAAACAAAAGAAAAAAATCTTTTTTTCCAATAACTAATGTGAAAAATACATTCATCAATCCTTTCTGACATTTTGTATTTTAAATGCAAGAAAGAGAAACATGTTAGCTGAACAGACAACTATAGCAGGGAGCAGAATGGCTCACAAGACGAGTATCAGATGAAAATGACAGCTGTTACAATTAAATTCTTTATTTATGTTTTCCTAGTTGAAAATGACAACTTATTTATAAACAAAACCATCTCACCATCTGAGGGAAAAAACAAACAATTTCCTTTTTTTTTTTTTTTTTTGTTAAAAGAAATATTGTAGGAAATATTGTAGGAAAAGCTCTTTTCAGTTTTAGATTCTTTGTTTTTATTGTCTCCAGATCACTCTCTTCTGTTTTAATTTCCAGGCTTGTGTGTTTGCAAGGATTTATGTGTCACAAAAAAAGGTCAAGAGGTGCACTCCAGTCCAGCCCAATGTTTTTTTTTTCTCTGAGAGATGATTGTGTGTGACTGAAATCAGCCCAGGAGGAGCCCAGCTGCTGGGGCTGCCCAGGAATTTGGTGTGGGTGCTTCCCACTGAGTGTTTCATCCATCAGCCCCGTCCTGGGAGTGGCACAGGGACAGGACACGTTCCTCTCCCTCATTATGGATATCTCCTGCATGCAGGGGAGTGAAATCCAGACCAGCCCGAAGTTTTGCCCCTGGCTTTAATTTCACACTCTGTTCTTGCCCTCAATTTCGGCTGCTGGAGGATCCAGCCCTGTTGATGTGATTAGAGGGCTTTGGCACATAGCAGAGCTGGCTCACACTACAAGGACATTTTTATGCCATCAATTCCTTCTGAGTGTGGCAGAGCTACCTCAGGGCAACACTGCTCCATCCTTCAGGACTGTTAGATTTTTTTTTTTTAATATCTTTTTTTCTTTAATCTCAGGGCTTGGGTTGCTTAGGGATTTTTTTTTTCCTCTCAGGCACTTGGCAGCACATCAGCTCCAGAAATCACACCATTTTTCTGACCTTTAGACTCTAAACTAAGTAAAGTTTGAATCTCTTGGTTTTCTCATTTCTCTGTATTAGTTTCTTTCCCTGCTTTTGATTGTGTTAGACCTATTAGAGTTTTCCTTTCACACCATAACCCCTGGATTTATCAAATTAAATGCTATTTGGAGGGTTTGGGATTTGAGTTCTGAATCTTGTTGCTGATGTATTCCAGCTGAAAGCTCAGTTATGAATCATTAGGAATCACTTAAGTCTTAACGATGTCAAGCAATTAATGAACAAAAAGATACAGCACAACACTCAAACAGATGCACACAGTGATGATAAGGAAAATGTGCTTTCCTCAAAGTAGGAGGAATTGATATCCCAAAAGTGACTTGGAATGAGCTTGTCATTGTTTCCACTGATTTTGCTTTTGAATATGACTTCTGCTACACATTAAAATACGTAATTAGTGTTTATTTTCAATGTGACTGACACCTGTAGAACATGGACAGAGTGGCTGTGCAATTATGTCAACACTGTGCATTGACCTTGAATTCTGAGAGAGCCAGCTGCCAGAAAAAGAAATCTTTAATTTCATTGACTCATTAAATTAAAATCATTTTTAGCAAAAATAATCATGGGTGAATTGCCATATGTTCTTGAAACTTGGGAGACTGGGGTGATTTTTAAATAATCAGACTGCAGAGCTGCTCTTTTGAACTAAACTCTTTTCAGCATTTCTATTTCAGCTACATTTACAATCCATTTGAACATAAAGTTCTGGAACAGCAGGCAAAACTAAGTAAAGAAATGAATGATGCCAGGAGTGGCATGCTGTTCACTAAGAGATATAAGTGAGAAGTCTGCAGATAAATAAAATATTAAAACACTGATGTAAATCTGTACGGAAAACTTAACAGATTGCAGAAATAATTGTATGGTTTTAGTTTGGTTTCATTTTTGGGCTGACAATGTTTCCCTGAATTAATGAATGAAATGCAAGTTTTAGATCATAGCACTGGGAGAAATGGGACTTTAACACAAATCAGGATGTTTCTCTGTGCACAAATCCTCCTTTTCCTCTTTTACCCATCCTCCCTTGAATCTCCTAAGACACATCAACAGACTCATTGGATTTAAGAAAGCTGTGACATTATTTGTGCTTTTCCAGCAAAGTGAGTGCAGACAGTGGTGGTGAGACTGAGATGACAATTTCACCAAATTATAAAAATTTGATGACACTTAGATAACAGAAAATGAAAAACTTACTCCAGGAAGAGACTTTTGAGCTAAAGAGAGTTACATCAAATAGACAATGAGACTTTCAGGAAGTTCAGCATTTTCTTCTGCTTTCTTTGCCCACTGAATTATTCTTTCTTTTGCATTAATTTGTATCGTGGGCAGCTATGTTGTACCAACTGCGAGGACACATCCATCCCTATTCTGAGTTCTGTGTTCACATCTCGATTTTTGCCTCATCCAAAGACAATTAGTGATCCATAATTAGCAGTTTCCTGAAAGCCTGTCCCAATTCTGTTTTAACAGAGTACAGAAGAGGTGATTTCTTAGATGTCAGATGTGGTGTCACTGCTGATGTCTTTTGGAAAACCCAAATCCAGACTCGACACTCATTCCTAATCAGAACCATTTCTGAGCACAATCTCTCTCTGAACTCGATTTTCTGGGGACTGTTCTGCTCTCATTCCAAGACTCTGCCTTGAACATCTCGTGAGGAGCAGCAGCAGGATCTGGTTGTCACCTCCCAAACTCTTGCAGAGCTCTTTGTGACCCCTCTGCTGATCAGGGGGAGGGATTTTTGATTACTAAACCCTCTGGGTCTGAGCTCAGCTCTTACAGCTTTGCACACCCATGGCTCCTTTGAAGGGAATCTCCAGACTGCCCATTGATCTCCTGCTTTTTGTTGTGATCACTGAAGTTTTCCTGAGTGCGTTGCTGGCTGATTTCTGATAAAGCAAAGCTGTGCTGGGAAAAAGAGAATAGGTGATAAAGAAAAGTTTATCTTCCATTAGATAGTAAGAAGATATGTCAGCTTCAAAGATGAAACCAAGATCATTATATGAGCTTCTTTTGTTAAATAAATGATATTTAGAAGAGCAGAAATGGGAATCAGAATTTTAAAGTAGGCAGTATAAAAATACAATGATTTATTACAGGAATATATTATACAAAATACATCGTTTCTCTCTTTAAATCTGTATTTTATTGTTTATCTCTTTAAAAACTCTAACTTGGTAAATGGGATATTTTGGGTAAATGAATTGTGCCTTCTAGATTGAAGTCCATGTGCAGATTATTGGCCTGAGCTCCTTTGATCTTCCTTCACCCTCAGCCAGAACCTTTTTTTTTTAAAGTCAGAAGTTATCAACTTCAGCTGTATTGCTGTATGGATTTTTAATTTCTTTTTCAAGAGCAAAAATTGCCTACACAGATATTTGCAAAATAGCACACAATTTAAAGCTGACCTATCGACAGCTCCTTCTCTTTCGATGTGTTGAGAAGTTTCTGGCAGAGTGAGTGACTGAGGAAAGCAATTCCCGAGCATAAGGAAGGGCAGAAAACCCAGCCAAATCCATTTTCTTAATGAAAATTGAGTAAGTCTTACTATGAGTTAATAAAAAACTATGTGTGTTGTATATGCACATTGCTACGCATGCAAATATACAAAATATCAAATAACAACTGAAAACAACACCTGGCACTGAAGTGTTTAATTTGAGAGAAACTTGTATGACTTTATTTCTAAAAGGAAATATAAAATTGGAGTTTAAAATCCCAGCAGCATTCAGAACTCCAGGATACTCAGGATAAGCCAGAGCTGTGTCCCTCCTGCACAGGAAAGGGAAGGTAGAAATTCGCTCAGCCACACTGACAAAAACAACCAATATTTTTTTCCTGCCGAACTCTGTATGAGCTGCAAGGATGAGAGTGTCCCCAATTAATTTTGTCCTTCGTTCCCTGACAGAAGGTCCCGGGCTCTCATTCCAGCTGATCAGCTGCTTAATGTTCTGCATCGGAACCTGGAGCTGCCATCAGCACCACGGAGAGCCTCAAATAGCTTTGGTCAATCAATGTAAAACATGACCAAATATTAATTACTGCAGTTAGCCTGCCTAAAATGTACAAAACTCTGAGGAAAAGATTGTATTTTGCTGTTATTATTGATATGCTGCTTTGGAGTGCTCAAAGGCTAACACAGTGATTTTAGAATCAGATTGAATTCTTATACACAACACCACATCCTTTTAAATATCCCAGATTTATCTCTTTGGAAACTGGATTCACCTAAAATATAAACCTACAGCTGTGTCCTCAATCACTTCAAAATTATTTTTAAAATCATCTTGAAAACCAAGTTATAACATACCAGATTTCCTGTTAGAATAAATCCAAACTAAAGCCCGGAACTACAACAAAAACCAGAACAAGCCTGTAGACAGATAAGGTTCAGTAGAGCAAAACTTAATCTAAAGAAGTATCTGTTCACCCTGACAGTTTCTTTCTTCTCTTGTTGTCTTTTCTTCTATTTTTCTATTATTTTAGAAACTCTATCTTCCTCAGTCTTGTCAGAAAAAAACACTCAAATCTGTATTTCTATGCCTGTATATTCCTGTGTAGTTATATTTGGTACCTCTCCATATGACAGCCTGTGTTTCATCATTATTAAAAATGTAATAAGACTTGTAAATGACTTGTTAATTAGTTGTTGCTGAAATTCAGTATAGCATTTGATTGTATTTGAGAGTTACACCTCTCAAACTCATCACCATTCTCCACCAAGTTTGGCAAATGGGAAAACGGGATCACCTCTTCTCACCTTTGCACTAATTATCTTCTGTTTAATACCATCTAATCCCCAGGAAGGTTTTTAATAGCTTCCTATTTTATTTGGAGTCAGGCACAGGTAATTAGGAGTATAATTGTACCTCAATTTCTTTTCCATGTTGGCCAAAAATTCCAGGGAAAACACACACAAAAAATGTTATTTGAAATCAGGCAATTACTGTTCAGTAATGCTGTCCCAAATAACATTCCCAAATTATTCAGAGCTTGGGATCTGCTGGATGTGGTTGAATGTAACTAAAGACTAAGGGGGAAAACTGAATGTAAAGTGCTGATAAAATGCAAAAAAAAGGATTCATTCCCTCTGATGCAAGATTTGTAAGGGCAAATTTTGCAAATTTTTCTTGACTTGAGGAAGACAATGGAAGGTGAAGCACCTAGGAAAATTCTTTGTGCCAGCAAACTCCTGAAAATCACCCACTTCAGCATGGACAATTCACTCTTCTACCCCTGAGTAATACACATTATAGCTGAAATACAGAAAAATCCACAGTGTGCAACAAAAGAAACAGAACTGTGTTTGAAACCTTTATCTGCATATGCCAGGAATTTCACTAAATTGAAACAGACCCACAGTTTTTAAAAAGGATTTCTCACTGGTTGTGAAATATTCACAGAAATAGTGATAATTTTAAAACAATTTGTCCCTTCAAGAAAAAAAAATAATTGATCACTAAAAATTAAAACTAACCACAAAGTTAGGCTTATTCTGTCTTATGAGATTGAGATAGTCTAGGTTGCAAAAAACCACCAAGCTGAAATCCTTGCTCATTCCAACTCCCCAATGAGGAAAAGGAAAGCCACAAAAGAGCTTAAAGAATGTAAAGTGTGACTTTTAGGTATTTTATTGTAATCCTTAAAACCTTACTCAGTAGCTCTTTAGAATCTGAAGTTCAGAAGCAATTTTCCTAGGAAATTTCAGTTTCCCCCCAGCAAATGCCTAAAAACTATGAGTCTGGAACACGCTTGGCTCCTCAGTGTGCGCCAAACCCTTGGTGTGGCTGATCTCAACTCATTGAGGGGGGAGTGGCTGCACTCCTGACACAGATTTTGGGTCTGACTTGGCTAGAGACTGTTCCCCAGTTGAGTTTGAGCTGAATCTCCATCCCCTCTCCATCCTGGGAGCAGGCAAACGTGAAGATTTTGAAGAAAAGTGAATGCACAAAAAGCTCGCGCTATTTCTGCTCTCCCGTGCGCGCCTTCCCACTGAGCTGAAAAACTCTCCTGCAGCCACGGAAAGCAAAACACTGCTGCCACAAAGGATGTGTGCAGTATCTGGAGACGTGAGAGAGGTGTTTTTATCTCAGCTGATGAGTGTTCTCAGCTCAGGCTGAAAAGAGAAGCAGAACAGGAAGAGGCTGTATTATGACGCTGTCTAAGGCGTTTTGTTCCACACACTTTGGAACTATTGAAAGAACTCAAGCACAGATTCATCGGATCCTGCACATATTTCAGAATATTTGGTTTGCAGACAGGAATTAGAAACCCACAGGATGAGTGAAATGGAGAATTCCCTAAACTGTTGTAATCTGTTAACTCTTGCCCTTGTAAATTGACAGAAAATTTTATGTTTATTAAAAGTTAGTCCATTGGTTTATTAAAAGTTAGTCCACAGTTTAGTAGCTAAGAGAAATCACTGGACAAACTGACTTTCTATGCTTTTCAGAAGCCAAAGAAAATTGAATCACTTCTCATAAACAATTCAGCAAGTACAGAACATTTCTTGTTGCCTCAAGTTACCAGCTGAACAAAACCACAGTCCAACCTTAACACATCTCAATTCTGGTGTTTGCCTTCAGAAAACAACAGATAAGATGCACGTATATTTTTCGGAAGCTGAATCTTGTTATCATTTTTATAAGGTCACATACTGAACACAGGAAATTGAAAACCCTGCAGAGGAAAATATTGTTGCAGGTGTGCTGATTCTAATGTAGGTTTTGCTTGGTTCTCTTTTTTTGTTATTTCAGAATTGATTTGATATTCTCTTAATACTTTACTCTTGAAAATATAACCTTTTTCTTTAGAGCTGTTGCTGTTTAGTTGCTTGATAGCTTACAAACCACACTCGGATTTGTTTCATCTGATCAAATTCAAATAGAGGCAACGTTATCTAACTCTGAGCCCTGTAATGCCTCTGATATAAAATATCTTCACTGCTAAAACTGGATGAGACTCAGGATTATAATTTTCTCCAAAGTTCATCAAAAGACAGAGAATAGTTTAATCTTTTTTCACTTATCTTTACTGTTTCACTGCTTGTTTTCCTCTTTACTACTTTTAAAATTACTTTGCTGTGATAGAGCTTCCGTTTTCTGCAAAATAGGTTTGCTATACATATGTATATATATGTATCCAAAACTATTTTCATTCATTTATAATCACTGAGGGGCCTTGATAAATGTCTTTTATCCCAAATAGCAGTGGCTGTTAGGTTATTTTGTTGGTCATATTTCAGCCATATTATTTGAACTACCACAGATAAACTCATGACCCTGATGTGATTGAGCATGTATGGGAGATCAAAGACAGAAGATCACAGAGTTGTTATTATTATTATTATTAATAATAATAATAGCAATAACAATAATAATAATAAATACAGATAAACATCAATAATTAAATGCTTCTAACTTTCAATGGTGTGCTTGCTTTTCCTTTTATAATTGCAAATTAACTTATTTTTGGAATGGGATAACATCTTTTCATGTTGGGATCAGGTCTGGAGAGGGAGGATCTGACGTTTTCCAGTACCTAAGCAGACTAAAGGGACTGAGCACATCCTATACCCCTTTCAAACAACACATAAATTAGTTGACCTAATTTAATGTGCATCTCTTACCCCTCTCCATAACTCTGTCCAAGGAGTGTGAACAGAAAGGGTATTTATAATGGATGATAAAGTTATGATCAATATCAATGCAAAATTTAGCATTTGATTTAAAACTGTTTGATAGAATAATAAAAGAAAGAAAAAGGTGAATAATACATGAAGTTCCTCCTCCATGAGTGCTCCTTCACACTCTAGAAGATGTAAAATGTGTTCATTTAAAACATAACCCACAAATACTGCAAAGATTTTAGCCTTATAGAGCTCCGACAGTGAGAAACCAGCCAGCCCAGAAGCAGAGTTAAAAGGAATTGGAATCCCACACCAGAAGGAAAATTCTTTATTCTCTTCCATGATAAACCTTTGGTTTTAGATACATAGCACGGGGACAGGCAACGCTGAGCAGAGGAATCCTGCTCTCCTGCAGATTCTGAAATTATTAATGAGCTGAAGGACTCAGTCTGTTATTGAATTAATTATAATTAATCAAATTTGCCTGACTCCAATGAAAGGCAGCCAATAGAGCTGTTTATCACTTTGATGTGCAGTTTGGGTTTTCTGCTCCTTTGGGACATTCAGCTGACCCAATCCCAGTCAAGTAACCATTAGATTGATATTTTTAAGTTTTTTTAGGTCCTTTCTCTGAAGCCAGACAAACCTCTCTAGAAGCCAGGATTTCTCCCTGCATTAGATTATTCATTTGGACCCTCTGGGATAAGATATCTTCTAGATTTTCATCTGTTCGACATGAGATATTAAGATGGAACTTAGAAAAGAGTCTCAGACTAGTTCAGGAGATTTGTATAAGGTGAGACAATACAACAACAGAGTGTCAGACATCTGGAACAAATAGAATTTGTCAAGATGTTTTAAGCAAAACCTTTTCTCACGCTTTAATTCTAAAAATGAACTGCATTCAGTATAAATCCCACAGTGCTCATATAATATTAATAATTATTATTAATAATAATAATTATTATTATTATAATTGTTATTAATTCCAGGGTTTTTCACCCTTTGCAGAGTCCTTTATGACATCAATCATTTGCAACACAGGAAGTGAAAATAAAGCAAATGGGACAATAAGGGAACTGGTTTTGATTTAGGTACTACCTTGGAGAAAGTTCCTCAAACAGTCACAGGCTGTCAGAAAATACATCCTGTAAGTGGTTTTTCAGGTTAGACTGAATAAGTCCATTTTATCCTTTCAATATAATGCTATTTCTTTCCAATAATGATAGCTGCAGCAATTTTTATCTTCCATCCTGTTATTGAAGGAGGATTAAGATATTTCTAATGTCATACAAGTACTCTTTGGGAAGGAGTGACGGTTATTAAAAAAAAGTGCTCTAAAATTAGATGATTCAAAGGTGTCAGGATCCACGTCTAACAGACAAGTTTAGTAGCCAAGGACTGGGGGATGCTGGTCCAGACATCTCCTCAAATGGAAGCAATTTTCTTTGAGGACAGAAAAAAGAAATAATCATGGAACAAAAATATCACAGAATATTGACCTTCAGCTCTCTGTCAGGTTTGGTTGATGGGATTAATGTAGTCCAGGAAAGGCTTAAAATCTTACACTCCATATTCTTTACCACAGGGAAGACAGTAAAGTGATGATTTCACTATTTTACCAACTTTTGCAGTTGTAATTTGTTGAGTTTTGGGTTTTTTTCTATGGAAATAGAGTGAGCTTATTGTTTTTAATTTGCTTATTGTTCCTTACAGATTTATTGCATTAAAGTGAAAGCTGGTGCATGTTTCTGAAAGTAGATAACCTTACAAAGGGCTAAAAACTAAGTTGCTTGGTACTCCAAATGCTAAATAAATGGCATTTGTATGACTTGGAGTTGTCTGCCAGCACCAGAACTCAGCTTTCATTAATGTAAATCATCCCTTGGAAAGCTGCTGAGAAATTCAATTGTCGTCTGAAGGCTGGGAATGCACCTTGCAGAGGTGAAAATGCCAAGGTTGTTGTCAACATGCGCTGAAAGCACATTTTGATGAACATACTTCACCTCAGGACACAGGTGCTGCCTTTTGCATGGCTCAAAAGCTGGAGAAGGAATGCAGGAGCGTCCCTGGCATGTCCCCTCCTAGGCTGAAAGGAGGAGCGGGAGCAGCTCAGCCTGGTGTGCTGAGTCAGGGATCCTCTGGCATCACCAGGGGCTGGTGGGCTTTTCATGGACTCGATTGGAGTGTAGGAGAGACCCTGCTGTCTCAAGGGCAGGGATTGTCATATGTATTTAACAGGTTTGGGATCAGCCCTGACTTTTCTAGAGAAATACAGTAATTTCACAACTGTAAGGTACACCAGATTGTAAGGCACACTTCTGAGTTGTCAGCAAATTTCCAAACTTTGTCAATCTATAAGGCGCACTGGATTATAAGACACACCTTTTTTTTTGCAGCGAGGATCCACACGCAACAAAGGAATGAATTAGTAACAGAATTGGCGATTGAGGGGTTTACTGGCTGGTGCCCAATTTGCAAATTCACGGATCGGCGCAGCCTTTAAATGCAGCCCCAGGTGCTCTCCCCATGCTGCGGGCCCCAGCACTCCTGCCTGGCTGCCGCGGCTCGACTCGTGGCTGCCACAGCTCACACTTCCAGTTGGCAAATTTCCGAACTTTGTCCATATATAAGGCGCACCGGATTATAAGGCACACTTCTGGGTTTCAACCAAAATTTCAGTCAAAAAGGGTGCGCCTTATAGTCGTGAAATTACTGTACAATTTGAGCTCACTGTCTTGAAGGACTCAGAACTGGACTCTTCACTAATACCAGTTTTAACCTCTTGCACCTGGAGCTTCTCTCTGCTCCTGTGTGATTGTCACCCACCCCACAACGCTTTCACCTTTATAATAAAGTGTTACCAACTGCCTTGAGAAATAAAGCACCCCCCCTCCCCCCCACCTGGTCAAACACAACTTCTAATCACAGAACAACACCCAAAGATTCACAGAAATTTCTGTTTCATGGGCACAGAATAATGGAATATCAACAGTCACAGTAGAAATATGTGCATAATGCTGCTTTATCTTTTGTGTACAGCAAGGCTCCGTTCATTATCTCCTCACAAACATTTCTGATTATACAGCCTAACTAACGCATTTCTCCAGCAACGCTGCAATAGATTTGCATGCACAAGTGTGTGTTTCTTGCAGAAAGAGAATCTCAGGCTTTTTCAAATGCAAAAGACTCACTTCAATTCACTAGAGGCAGCTAACTCAGGTTTAATAAACACTTAGATATCCGAGCACTGGGTTCAGTTCAAGTTCTCTGTAGCTACAGCCTGAAATATTTATAGCTCATATTCAGAATTTTTCCCACATTTATATCCTGCTATTTGAAAGATGCTTGCATTTTCATAGAAAACAGTACTACCTGTGTTGAAGATCTATTCAACACATGAAAGAATAAATTTCCCAAGCTACTGCTAGAAATATGACTGACAGAAGAACAAGTACATTTTGCAAATCTAAAGAGGTAAATTTTCATAGAAATATTCAAGAAGCAAAATGAGTGGCTAGAACTATATATATATATTTGAAATTTTTTTTAACAGAGATATCTTTGCAAACTTTTCTTAGCTGCAAACGAAATAGCGGAATACCAAGAAATAGGGGTATAGAGGATTCGACAGTATCATTAGTTTCTTAAAACCAGATTTTTTTTAATGTTACCAAGACAAATTGGAAAAAATCTTGTAAAATTTTAGCTATTAGGCATTGAGATTTCCAATACAAACTTGGACTCTCAAAATAGCAGGGATATCATTTTAAAAACCCCAAACCACAAGATTTACCCTCTCCTATCCTTCATTCACCAAACTTTGCTCTGTAATGACTTTGTGGCAGTGATGGAATCAATGCAAGAGTGGAACTCTAATCACACACAAGCAATTCTGACAGAAATAAAGCCTTGCCCCCTCCATCTCTCTTTTCCAACCCCTCTTCTCCTCAGCATTCATTTGATTTCCCCACGCCCTGTGTTAATCCCAGTTCTTCACTGCTCATTATTTCCTTTACCCTTCCGACCACTCAAGTCTCTAAATACCTTTTCCCTTTCTACCTCCCCATTGTCCCTGCAATTTGACCAAAAGCATTGATCCCATGAGCCAAAAATTCTATCTGATCAGATCCTTTTATTCCTCCTCTACTGAAATCAATCCCTATCACTCCAGAGCCTCTCAATTTCTCTCAGAAATTTTGTCTTTTTTCCAGCTAAATTGACATGTACTACTTGTTTCCTGGTTTTCAAATAACCACATGACATTGGCTAAGAAATAGTATTTGAACTTGTGCTAAATAGGGGGAAACACCCTGTACAAATATCTATTTTCTGTAGTTTTTTATGAGTTTGAACTATTTTGTCACAACTCACTGTGACAAATGAGAAATCCTGAAAAATCAAATGCTTTTGCTTTACAGGACAGTTGCAGAGGTGGGCTTGATGATTTTTTCCCATCTCCATGCATATGTGTGATGAACTGCACTTTGTAGTTCATATAAACTACATTTTAAAGAAATGAAAGGTTTTATGGAATTGCAGCTTCTTATTAGTCAAATTCATTTGTTAATCCCCTTTCACTAAGCAGTGTTTTTTAATCAGTGCAAGTAAACACGGTCCCACTGTGCATTAAAATTCATTTTAAAAGACGAATGTTTTCAAAGCAACATTTGATTTAGTAAGAGGAATCCCCAGGAATCTGTTGGGACAATTACTGTGTAATCAGAATTCCAAGGTAAAGGGAGTAGAAACTAAAATTTAAAAGGGTGAAAGTAAACTTTCATGGAAGAATATTTGATAAGATGTGAACATCAACTGCTTCAGCCTGGCAGAGCCTGTCCTTCACATCTATTTATAGGGCTTAGGGCTGTACCCCCCAGATTTCCCTGTAAGGATGAAAGTCCTTTTCAAAGGCTGCCTGTGCTGAGGAACCCTTTATTATACAGTAATTTCATGACTATAAGGCTCACCCCTTTGACTAAAATTTTGCTCGGAACCTGGAGGTGCGCCTTATAATCCGGTGTGCCTTATATATGGACACAGCTTGGAAATTTTCCAATCCGGAAGTGTGAGCCATGAGCCAAGCCACAAGAGCCGTGCAAGCTGGCGCCAGGAGCGAGCAGGAGTGCCGGGGCCCATGGCATGGGGAGGGCGCCTGGGGCTGTGTTTAAAGGCTGCACCGATCCGTGAAAAAAGTTTGCAAATTGAGCAGCTGCCAGTAAACCCCGCGATGGTGCCATTCCGTTACTAATTCGTTACTTTGTTGCATGCAGATCCTCGCTGCAAAAAAAAGGTGCGCCATATAGTCCGGTGCGTCTTATGTATGGACAACGTTTGGAAATTTGCCGGCACCTGGAAGTGTGGCTTATAATCTGGTGCGCCTTATAGTTGTGGAATTACTGTGATTTTTCTTCCCCTGTTCTCCTCTGACAGGGAAGAGCTCTGGTTGGAGGACAAGCTGAAGGAGAGCAGGAGGCTCCAGAGATCTCCCTGCTCCCTCCCAGAGCTGCTCTGCTCCACATTTCCTTTGTTCCTTCACTCATCCTGCTCCCTTGTTCCCCTCCAGGGAGGAGCCAGGAGCTACAGGAGCAGCTGTTTCAAATTCTGTCTTCTCACTGATACTCAGAGCTTCCCCTCCCAGTTAAGAATTGAGAAGGGTTGGTGGATCTCACAGGAATAGCAGGATTCTCCAGAGGGGCTGATGTATGTAAATATACATGTTTAACAATCCAAAACTTTCACAGTCTACAGTAAAATATAAATAGGAAAATAAGTGTTACAGACTACTCATGAGAACACATGGCTATGTAACGTTTGCTCATTCTTCTAAGAAAAGTAAAATCAGATTTTTCAGTATGAAAACTACTTGTAAAACTCTCACACAGTTTCAAAACATCCTTCTCCAAAAAAATGCCAAGAATTTTTTGAACAGATTTCCCAAACCAAAAACTATAAAGAAATCCAATCCATTTCAAATCCCAATTCCATTTTCCCCCTAATTTATCTTTCTTCATCTGGCTCTTTATCCCTCATGTTCCCAATTACTGAATTTTCCCTAAAAGTCTTCAGTCCAGAAAAACACACAAAACAAAACATGCACCCTAACTTACAACCCACCGAGCTGGAAATTTTCAGGTTTAAAAGACAAAAAACAAATCCAAAAAGTAACTTTGTTTTCCTCTAGAGTTTAGTCTATCCTGAGCTGTGTCGTTATGGGATAAACACAGTGAGGTCCTGGGAAGAGAACACTCACTCAGACCTACAAAGTCCTTAATAAAAAATACAGCTTGATGAAATCAGAGTCTTAAAGGCTGAGGAAATGCCCATTCTCTTATAAAACAGGGTTTCTATAGCAGGGTAAACTTTAAATAATTTTAAATGGGAATAAGAGCTCAATATTTGATATATAATAAATAAATATCTGGAAAAGGACCACTAGAAACTCACTGCCTGTGCTGCAGGAAACATCCCCCAGGCAATTCCCCCTGCTTGAGGGATTTTTATGGGGTTTGAGAAGGTGTTTGGGGTTGGGCTGGGGACACTCAGATGAGGGGAATATTCCTGTACTGTTGTAAAACTGGTGAAATCCTGGAGAATGTGGGGGTCTAGAGACCCCAGAAACTGCAACCCAATAATTCTTGAAATTAACTTCATTATTTCAAATTAAGAAGCATTAAAGTAATATTACACTGGCAAATAGGTGACCCAGAGAAATTAAAAGAAAAGCTGCATGGAGCTACATTGAATAAAGTCAATAATAAAAGATATTTCTCCAAAAACTTCCCTAAGCCACCAAGCCCCCTTAGCTAACTTAATTATTGGAGCAGATGTGGAGAAATGTTATTAGAAGAAAGAAAAGAGAGCACTGTAGAGAGGTTTTCTTTCTCTTTTCTGTTTTTTTCTTGCTCTTATTTTCTAAATCAAGAATTGCTTAGCTCTACAAATGAATTTAGATGGTAGAAAGTTTTTAAGTTCTTTGACATTATATCTAAGTGAAACAGATCAATATCCTAAAAATAAAATAAAATAAATAAAATGCCTTGCCAGTTATGTCTGCCTCGCTGCAAGTAGGTATCTCAGAGGCTGCAGTGAGCTTTCCCCTCTCAACTGAAATATTTAGTTTGGGTTTGTACTGTCAAGCATCAGATCTCGTGGTAAAATTTCTTATGAGAGAAACAATCTGGATCCCTTCTGACAAGGAGCAAACAGCCCAGACACAGGACAAGGTATCACATCCCAAAGGGATGGAAAATTTATTCTCTGGGTCTTTCTTTCTTTAATTTAATTCTATCAAGAATTGCAATTTTCAAATCATTTATCTGAACAGACAAGTTAATAAAAAGACAACTTAATAAAAAAGAATATATAAAGTAAAATTAATATTTAAAAAAATAAGTAAAACTCACTAATCTAAAAGAAGCTGTTTAATTTTTGTGATACAGCCTCTCCTTGGGAGCAAGGCAGGGCTCAGATATCCTGAAATTCTCCTTCCTCAGCCTAAATTTCCACCCCATCCCTCCAGTTCTCAGTGTGTCCATTCCAGTTTCAAGGGTGTTCATTCCACAGACCCTACTTAGACTTTAATAAACTTCAATTGGCTTCTTGTTTTCCCTCCAGCTCTATTCAAAATTCTTCTTGTCACTACTTTTCCCACTAAATTTTATCCACCTGCTGCAATAATTCCACCCACTGCTCTTTCTTGGGGTCGTAATGGATCTTGTCTCCTCCTCAGCTCTCCTTAGGTGCTGCTAGAATTAAAATTGGAATAATCCCAATGTGTGAGAGCATAAAAGGGAATTAGGGATTGTGTTCAGTGTATTCCTGAGTGCCTGGAGGTTCAGACCTCTGGGGTTTAGCAGATTTATACACGCAAGAGAAGAAGCTGTCACATTTCCCCATCTCCATGGTACAGATCGCTTTATTCTGTGTGTGCACACTAGTGCAGCTTCTCCTTTATTTTATAATAACTCATTTGTACAGCTAAGTCTGAAATGGTCAGAATATTACACATAAATACAAGGGAGATACATAAAATTATTTTTCCCTATCTGCTTCAGCTGGGAATTTCATGCCAATCTGCTGCTGGCCAATATCCTCCCACAGATTGTATTTGTGGTAAAGTGGATCTTATATTTCCACAGCTGCAATAAATTGGTTTTGTCCAAGTCATTTTCTATATCTTTAAACTCTCCCTAAACATCCCAACCAACTACATCTGTGGTTTTCCTTTGCAATTTAAAAAAATAAAATTAAAAAAAAAAAAAAAAGATCTGAGTAACAGCTTGAACTAAAAAAAGGACTGAATTTTAATCTAAACAGGTGTTTTTATAAACTGTGAAAGAAAACTTAGCAATGTAATTAAATCCAAATTATCCAATTTCATGCCTATTAATACTGTGAAGTTGAATTGTTTCTTAATCTACTTTGAAGGGTTGTTTTGATATTCAAATTGCCACTACAGAAAAATGTGGGTGTTTAGTAAGATATCGAGTGGACTTCTGCTGAGCTACCAAAATTCACAGGCATCTTGTGATTGCAAGTGTGGAATACTCAGCATTTTGTAGGAAGAGACTTTGATGGGACTTTAATGAAAATAATAAATATTTAGAATATGCATATACGAAGACTTTTTTATAAATAAAACCCAATGATTAAAGGGAAGATATTTGCACTTATTTGACAACTGAAATTTCCTGCTCTGTGTGCAGCCTTCGGAAGGCAGACATGGCTGGAAGAGCAAGAGCCACTGGATTATTTTACAAACAGCAGTGGCTAAATGGGCTGCAATTCCAGTTTTGGCACATTTTTAAAGGTGACTTTTAACTTAACAAAAACTTCTTGAAAGAAAAATAACTGGATAAATTTGTGAAGGACAGAAAGAAGATTTCATGGCCTTTGGCATATTATATTGAACTTTCTAATAATAAACATAATGCAGTGAATCCCCCTCTGCAGTCACAAGCACCCAAGGTGCCCTGGGGTGGGGATGGGGAATCCTCCCCTGCTTTTAATCTCAGTTATCCTTAAATTGTTAAAGGATTGAATTGCTCACATTTGAGCATCTTCAAAATTCTGTATAATAATCAAATTGCTTTATACCTAATCACCACCACAGCAATTTTAATTCTTAAAATTATATACATATATATATATATATATATATATATTCTTCTTTTTGCTACAGGAGAAGCAAATTTTCCACTGTAAAATGAAAGATGCTGCAAGAGTGAGATCCATCATTTTGGTAAACTCCATCTAACCAAGAATTACAGATGAGTTAATTTAAGATTTGCACCTCGAGACAAGTGCAATACCCTTATCTACAGGTTATATATAGTTCTTTTATTAAGGAATTCAGCCAACTCAACCCCTCCTTAAACGGAAGACAAAATTTACATTCTCAGCTGGGGTATGTATGAGGAAAGCAAACATCCTTGCCTGAATAATTTGACTTTTTGTTCTTTATTTTTCAAGTCTCAAAGGTTATTCCAATTCTTTTTATCTTCAGAATATCCATCTAGATAGGTAAAATAGAAATGTTTAATTTATTGCGCTGTCATTTCATAACAGTACCAAAGCTGACAGTACTGGAGAAGCACAATTCTAGAGCAGATGAGCAAGCAGGAAAATAAAGATTTATTGCTTTAACCAAAGTGAGAGTTATGAGGTTAAAAGCAGAATAATGGAGCATGACAAGAACCACACCTTCAGGAGAAATTTCCATGATAAGTTTTCAAAATACAGTTATTTCACAACTATAAGGCACACTGGATTACAAGGCGCACCTCTGGGTTGTTGGCTAATTTCCAAACTTTGTCCATATATAAGGCGCACTTGATTACAAGTAGCACTTTTTTTTTGCAGCGAGGATCCGCGTGCAACAAAGTAACGAATTAGTAACGGAATGGCGCCATCGCGGGGTTTACTGGCAGCTGCTCAATTTGCAAACATTTTTCACGGCTTGGCGCAGCCTATAAACGCAGCCCCAGGCACCCTCCCCGTGCCGCGGGCCCCGGCACTCCCGCCCGCCCTCGGCTCCAGCTGCCGCGGCTCTCGCAGCTCGCACTTCTGGGTTGGCAAATTTCCGAACATTGTCCATATACAAGGTGCACCGGATTATAAGGCGCACTTCCGAGTTCTGATCAAAATTTTAGTCAAAAGGATGCACCTTATACTCGTGAAATTACTGTACTCTGAAAGTGATGCTGTCATTTCTGCTGTTCTTTTGTGATGTGTGGGCACAGGGCAGACAGAGAATGCCAGGCCACATCTTTGCTCTCTGGACATCTCAGCACCAACAATTCCATGGGGAGAAGGAAATTGCAGGATGCTGATGCTGCTCAGGACAATTCTGATGCCCACATTCTCAGAGCAAACCAGCTTATTCCTGACTCAAAACTCTCTATCAATATGCTTCTCATTTACACCTGTATTGAAATTAATCACAGCCCTTATTTTTAGAAGCCACTTTGCTTTCAAGCCAAAAAAAATCCCCATCCTGATAAAAGCCACTCCAGCACAAGTGCTGCCACAGGAGAAACCCATCACAGACAGGAACTGAAATCAAGAGGGACAGAGGGACATACCCCTCTTGTCAGGATGGATCTAATATCTCCATAATTAGTGGCAATTAAGCCACCATCACTGATATTATTTATAGCTTCTGGAGTATTTAACTCCTCCTTGGATTTACAGAGAGAGCCTGCTGTACATTAAACCAGATTCAGGTTTACCTCTGTATTTCCCTTCTGATTTTCCTGACTGCAACAGAGTTTAAAATACTGTCCCTGTGATTCTAGGATGCTTTGTAGGCTTTGGAAATCACCCTGAATTAAATGGGAGCTGGACACATTTCCCCAGAGGCATTAGGGAGCTGTATAGAACATGTCTAGAGTGGCACCAGATGCCCAAACGCCTTGTAAAACTCAGCTGGAGGCATCTTTCACAGCTCCCAACGGCATCAAAGCAAAATTTACTGGCTGCTGAACATATCCACCCCTTAGACAAGGTGCGTGATTTTAAATTTCACATGTGTATGAAGTGGATTGGGAGGGGAGACCTTCAGGCTGGGTTTAGGTGAAGGGTGTGGGCACTGAATCCCCCTGGTGAACCTCTCCTGCTCCATCCCCAGAGCAGCATCCTCCACATTCCATCTCCCTTCCTCCCAACCCAGGCTTTAATGGCTTTACACGACCTATGTTTCCAAAGGAAAAAAAAAAAAGGAGCTTCTGAGAAATAAACAAGTGAAGATTTACAGCACATTGTCTCGAATGAGATAAATTTCATTGAGCTTAGCAGAATTACAGCACTGCAGAGACCAGGGGAATACATTCAAATGTACTGCAGGTTACATTATAAAAGCTGGATTTAAAATTCTTCAGAGATGAAACTGCTCCTACTTAGCGAATAGCAGCTGCTCTAAATTAATCTATATTGATTAAATTTCCTCTTGCTTCACAAAAAAAAAAAAAAGCTTTTAATTTAGAACATCGCTGTAACATCTCAATTGAAACAATTGCAAGATGAAAGCAACCATGTGATGTCAGCAAATATTATCGCCTCCCTAAATCTCACTGAAATCAGTCTTCTGGAAACCCAAATGGTCTCTCTCCATCGCTTCCTCTGCTGGCTCTCGATGTTCTCTATGTTCCCAAAGCCAAGCCTGTTCTCAGTTTTGTTCTCCCAGAGGAGCTGTGCCCATCACAAAGAATGGGATGGATTATTCAGGGTGCAATCACAGGGCTCACTGCAGGTAGAAGTTGGGTTTTAAATGTTGGATTTCCTGCACTCCTGAGCTGGAAATGTTTTACCCAGAGCCCGAACCCAAGCTGGATCTGAGCTGCCTCAGTCAGACTCAGCATCCAGGGGCATTTCCAGGCTGAGCTGCTGGACAAAACACCCAGAAGAACAATCCCAAGAGCAGATTTATCTCATTTTTAGAAGTTTTAGCAGCTTGAACAAAAAGTGTGCCAGCACAGAAATTATTTTGGTCATAGTCTAATGGAAAGCTAACGGTAGCTGCTTATATATTTAAGTATAATTTATATTTTTGGTGGCTTCAAAAGTATTTTGGGCTTATGATATTTGATTTTTAAAGAGATCTGCTCACCTGAGTAAAGCAAAGAGGATTTGGCTGCTCAGTTCTTAGGCCCCCAAAATGGAATTGCAGCAGGATGAGTCCTCATCCTACAAAACTGAGACATTTTCCTCTGAATTATCCTGTTTTTATAGTCATATTCATATGCTTTTGTTTACACATAATATAGTACTTTGAAATTAAAGATGTTGATTATTCTCGTTTTGCATTCAGATGTTCTTAATGTTTTATTTTGCAGGAGTTGATGTATATAATCTAATGTGAAATAAATAAGCAAGCAGACTTGCAGAATTTTCTTTTTATTGCTTTTTGCTTTTATTTGTTGGTATTTTGTTGTGTGCAATTCTGTATATTTGACTTCAAACTCTACTTGATATCTCTTTGAAGTTTTAATTGTCAGCTTTTTTTTCCCCTCCAGTTTTTCTGTACTTCATATAGAGTTCATTTGTCTAATCCAGGAACTCCCACTCGCTGAATTTAATATTGTTTCCTAGAAACATAAAATCATGTCCCAGTTACCCCCTTTCAACAATATACAGTGCTATTTTCCTATCATCTGCAATAAAACAGGGAGAGATAACACATAAATAACTATATTAGCACTAAACATGTTCATTAAGTGCCTCATTCTGGAAATGTGTTACAGCTGGCCACTTATACTTGGCTGGAAATCAAATAATCCAGGACCAGCAGAAAATAAATATCTGACTCTGATATGATACTCTGATATGATAAATTATTCCAGGCTCATTTTTGGACTATTTACATGCCTGAGATGAGTGAGGCAAAGTCCTCACCCGCTGAACTCAGCCCCCAAAGTCTCATTCCTGGTGCTTCAGTTAGGTGTAGAGTGCAGAGTATTAAAAATATTATGGGAGAGGGTACAAAAGGTGAAGAATTGAATCAAAGTGGCCAAGAGCAGCAGTTTTTGGGACAGCTGACAGATCTGTGTCATACAATGCAGGTCTCACTTCTTTTGTGGCTGAATTTTCCAAACCTCATTTCTGTCAGTCCTGCACTGTCACTTGGGCTGCTGGAGCAGCAGTGAAAATCACTCCACACCGTGGCAATTTGAAACTTATTTGCCTAAGACTTCACAGTTCAATGCACTGTGGCTTTGTTTCAAAACTAAGAAAGCTTTGTAATGATTTTCCACTTTCAGAGACTTAGAGTAGAATGAGAATGTTTAAAGAGGGGGATAAATTCCAGAGGAACAGGTGGAAGAAAAATTATCTAGAGGTTTCCAGTCTATGATTGTAATATTTAGTTTGCCTATTTCTGACTGTTTGCAGGTCCAATACAGTTAATAATAATGTTCTTATATCACTATTTTTTTTCTAATCCCAATCTATATTTTTTATATTTATGCAGTTCTGTTTTCACTTCTGCCTTTCAGATTATAGTGCTGTAGTTCCTTCTTGGCCTACTTATTAGCCAAATTGAACAATTTATTAATTACTTCTTTGCTCTTTGTA
>VRYO01002184.1:20342056-20359006 GCA_009812075.1 Sialia sialis
ATGCACCTTATAGTTGTGAAATTATTGTAAAAAAATATCAGCCTGTCTCAGCTTAGAGACACTAAACAAGGTCCACGAGATTTATGCCAACAGTTTGAGCTAAAATTAAATAGAAATTCAAGTGGTGTCATCTGATTCTAGCTCTGTGGAGTGAAAGCACTTTGAACCCTGGTGGTGGCAACAATTTTACAAATCCTTTTAAGGAAGCAGAACCTGTGCTTGTTATCATTTTATAGGGTTTTTGATTTTCCACTTCTGCTGCATCCTCCAGGGTCAGCAACTATTGATGGACAGCCAGAATGATTGTGTAGGGTACCAAAATCAGTAATAGCTGTACAAATAACTGGGTATCATCAAACCCCCGAAAACTTTCTGAACCTGCCAAGCACAAATCCATAGGTTCCCGGTAGTTTCCTCTTTTTTTCTCTTTCCCTTTATGCGCAGAGTTTGAGATTCGTTCCACTTGAAATCTGAGGAAGTTAGGTGGTGAGATGAAAAAAGGAGCGAGATACAGAACGAAAGAAGTGTGGAAATTGAAATTTGAAGCATAGCTAATGTCATTTGGCTGATTTTGCTGCAAACCTATGGGGGGGAAGAAAAAAAGAGTAAAGTTGTGCAATATGTAAGAAACTGCTTCTTGAGATGGTCTTGATTTTCTACACCCCTGCACGGTGAAGGCTCTGTAGTTGAAAGAGTTTGAAATTAATCACCTTTATATGGAGATTAAAGAGGAAGTGATGAATCGTGATAACCTACAACTTCTTTTGCTTCTTTTTATAGTTGGGGAAATCTCTGCTACAAAGGCTGCAGAGATTGGGTGGGGGGAGTTCCAGCGGATTGAACGTTTCCCCTTTCATCTCACATTTCAAACAGATACTGTGGTGTCATATTTGCCCACTCCTTCCTCTTACTCTCACTGTAAATTATTGTTTCTGATGTCAGCTTAGCTTTTATTAATGTTCTACAGGAAAACCTGCCAGTGGCTTGATAATTTCAGATGTGGAACAGACCTGGCACTGAACTGGGATGGAAAAGACACAATGATTTTGTTAAGGATGGAAAAGTTTCGGTCGTTTTGAAACCATTTTAAACTTTATGCCTCTTAACAGACTGAACTTCTCCAAGTCATTTCAGCATGACAGATGCTGGTCTAGGAGATATTATAATAGAAGAATTTTTAACTTATTTCCTTTTTTTTTTGGAGCAGAGATTCACCTGCAGCCATGCAGAGAATGCAGAGGAGCAGCTATTTTCTGCAGCCCATGGAGCCTGTTCTTCCTGAGATGGAAACTGGTAAATAATCAATTGATGGAAATTGGTAAATAATCAATTGATGACAATTGGTAAATAATCTCCCTGCCTTTGTCTCAGCTTCTGATTTTTCCTTTTTTCTCCTGTCCTGTTGGGGAGGAAGACTGGCTGCCCAAGGTCAGCCCACCACACCGTCCCTTTCTTGACTGCCCTGGCAAAATGTTTCATCTTGATAAATTCTCTTTGCTTCCAAACCAAAAACATATTTTTTAATTCATAGATCCCAATAAAATTATTTTCACCTGTTTAGTGCTTGCAGAGCCTCTGACCATAAGGAGAAGCCTTTTCTGTTGAAGCTGAGAGAGAACCCAGGACCACAGCTCTGAATTCTGCTTTGTCACTCACTACACAAAAAACGAATATCTCCTATTTAAATCTTATGAAAATCATAAACACATGTGTTTAACACACGAGATTTAAGGTGAGTTTTGAGGAACTTTGCACCCTCAACTGTTATTATAATATCAATTCAACATGCCATGCCACTTGAAAGCTTGAAACTGTAATAACCAAGGAGAAATTTTATTGTTTATTTGCAGTTAATTTCTTGCTTCATACTTTATTGCACACTGCCTTCTCTCTGTATCCATTAAACTTGTTGTGAGCCACAGAGAAAATACCAATTTTTGTCTGTGGGGAATAAAGTTGTCTCAAATTTTACACTTATTAAATTATCACATATCCTGTGTGGTCATTCATTCTTAAAGTAGTACTTAGCAATAATGACTTTTTACTAATAAACACCTAATGATTGCCTGAATTAGAAAATTATCCAAATTATCCAGCCTTGGTAGTACAGTAAATTTGCTGGAAGGCATTAACTATTTAAAGCATCAAAACATTATAGAAACTGGAGGTTTCTGCAATCCCTGTTTTTTATGAAAACTCCTTGTAGTAATACAAGTGGACTAAATTTTTTAAACTTGCTATAACAAGAGTAATATGGTTCTGAATTAGCCAGGTTTGTGTAAATTACTGAGAATTATGTCCTATATAATTTGCACTTAATTTCTTTGATTGCTGAGGAGTTTTGTGTTCTTATTCCTAGTTTGAATTCTTCCAGTTCTTCTATGATGAGGTCAAGATAAATCAAAGTGGCAAGTCAGGATGGGTATGATCCAAAATCCTGAAATATTAGAAAGATGTGTATAAATATCAATGTTAAAAACAAGGAAAACAAGGATGAACCTCATATATATACATATAACGTATGGTCACTATGTTATATACATTATCTTTTATAATAGAAGATATATCATATTATATATCTTATATACATACATAAAATATATGGTCACTATTTTAAAGTCAAAACATTACATACTACAGAATTACAGAATATTAAATATTACAGAATTACTTATTACAGGATATTAAATATTACAGAATTACACATTAGAGAAGCTTGAGGAAATCAGTCAGAACTGACTCCCACAGTTACTCAGCATTAAGGCCCAGTCCATTAGTGGGCTCCTCAGCTTTGCCTCATTTCCAACTTATTTTCCTCCACACCCTCCTTCCATATCAGTGCCTGATATTATTGCTGATTTATGCACTGAGGAGCCACACTTCATCAGCTCAGATTAATTGCCCAGCTCCTGGGTACTGTTAGAGGCAGATCCTGGCTCTGTGCACATCACAGAGCCAGCTGAGGTTGGCATCTGACAGGGATTAAATCTCTCAGCACACATTTTATCCCATGGGCAGGAGCAGAGCAAGAGCACACACCTAAAACCTCAGCTCCTAAACTTGCAGAAGCAAATCAGAGTTTTCTTTGGTTTGGCTTTAATGAGAATTGAAATTCCTAGCCTGGATGAATAAAGGTACAGTAATTTCATGATTATAAGCCGCACCTTTTTCATTGAAGAATCCAGCCTACCCCAGTAGTGTGGCTAATCATCAGGTGCGGCTTATTTATGGACAAATCCCAGCGAAATGCCAACCCGGAAGTGAGAGCCGGCCGGGGAGGGCACCTGGGACTGCCTTTAAAGGCTTGGCTGCTCTATGACAACTGTTTGCAACTTGAGCACCTGGCACCAAACCCCGTGCTGGCGCCATTCTGTTATTAACTCGTTACTTTGTCGCATATGCATCCTCACATTAAAAAAAAATTTTTAAAATGTGGCTTATATTTGGGTGTGACTTATTTATGGACAAATCCCATGGTCTACCCGGCTACCCGGATATGCAGCTTATAATCAGGTGCGGCTTATAATTTTCAGGTTACTGTAATTTCTGCTGGTGCGTCTGCAATCTGCAGGAAGGATGCAGAAATGCAGAAAGAAATGCAGAAATGCATTTCTGAGCTCTGGGGAGCCCCTGGGCTCTCAAGGATTCTCTGCTGCATTAACCAGGTGTGGCAAACCAAGCCCCCAATACATCACAGCCGTACAAACTCTTTGTTCACAGCTATCAATAGTGCCCTGCCAGATGGCACAGCTCTGTGAAAATAGATTTACTTTTTTTTTAAGCAACCTGTATTTCAATATTGAGTAACTCAAGCAGCTCAATAAGTTAATGAGAAGTTACAGTAAAGACTGATGGAGATGTTAGCATTGCTGGAATCACAATGCCTCATGGACATTTTGCTTTTTAATGACTCCTCTAAAAGGTCTGTCTAAACTCTGTCAAGGTTCTTGATGAAAATAATATGATAGGAACAATCTAAGATTGATACAAATACCTGATTGAGTAACTCTGCAAACAGCTTTACTAGAGATAAAACATTTTGATGAATCTCTAAAGATATTTCAGAAATATCTTCCAACTCTTGCAGTGGAAATGCCCTTTCAGCACACAAGAGGCAGGACACTTTGTATATTAAAAATTAAAATGTTTATCCCGTATTAGAGGACCACATGTGATCAGTTTCTGGTTCAAAATGGAATTCGGAAATTGTGCTCATTTTTATCCTTGTTAATTTTTTGGTTCTTATTTTGCATTATTTTTCTCTATGGCTGGCAGAATCCTTGATGTACAAAAATGGAAATGTTCTGTAACCCTTTATTTCTGCAATAATTTCTATATTTCAATAATTCTGCACATTTCCTAGTTAGGTCTGGGGGAATAAATGAGTCCCACCAATGGGTTAAAAGAGAGTTAGTAATGGAACCAGCAGGAATATGTATGAAAACATTGAATTTCATTCTTTGGCTTCCCTGTCACAGGGGTGACCGTCTGGAAGTGTTTTAGGCAAATTCATATTTTACTGCAACACCAACAGAACCTGCTGACAGAGTTCAGTGTTTCTAACAGCTTTGAACTTTGTTCTTGTGTTTAGATTTCAGTACATTAACATCTTTGAGGTTAATGGATTGCCAAAATAAAATGCTAAATTTGGTCTTATTGGGTCTGAGGTTGTTAATTCTGCACTGAACTCCTCCATCTTCACTGGTGTTCAAGAACAGAGCTGCTCTCTACAAACAAACCCCTCTCTAGTCTAAGGTACCAGAAATTTTATATTGCACACAGAAATCCCACATATTTTCTTGAATTCTTTAAAGCTTTGAACTGCCTGATTATTTTTTTTCCATAGATCTCTGACATCACCTCTTATCTGCAGAATTCCCTCTGGAATAAGTCACCAGTGAAGAGTCTCCACCAAATCTCCTCACTACTGTTTCATTCTGTGTTATTCTCATACATTTGATAATTCCTTTGCCCACTCTGTCCAAAGGTTTCTCATTTTCACTCTTTCTCAGGGGGTTCCTTTCCCCCTCTGTCTTTAGGAAATCTCTTCAGTACAACCAGATTCTCTGTGATTCCCATAATTATGTGCGAAGCGCATTTCCAGTTTGCCCAGGTTTCTCTCACACAGAAGCATTTGGGTCTTTTCCAGTATATCAGTATTTCCCCATATTTCCAGCAGTGGGAAGGGATTTGCTTCCAGCTGTTATTTTCCTCTGATTACCCACTCCACACCCTCTAAATGTTGATTAAAGAACAGTTTCACTGTCACCCCTTTCAATAAAAGCTAAATACAAGCAACAAAATAGAAATCTTTTTAATATTTACTAGTGAGACAAAAATCTTTCACTCTCTACTTTATTTTTTATGCCCATCATACAGCACCTTAGGAAAAGGATGTGTATTTAATTAGATATTTTAATACATCTTGTAGAAACCAGGGCTTGAAAGAAAGCTGAGAGGTGCCAGAAAATCACCACAGATGATGACAAAATGAAACTACCGTAGCTTGGGTGAATTTAAACACAACCAAAAGGAACTGCAGGATTCCTGAAGAAGAAAATATGGCCAAAATTATTTTTAAACACTACACTTTTTGGTGATCTGAGTAAGACAGAGTGTGTGGAAGATGGAGTTTTATGTGAATTCCTGCTGGGAATAATCCCATGCAAAGCTGCCCAGTGCTTTTTGAAGTGTTTAAACAGGGTGACAGGTTACAGCTAAATTTAAGGGAGAAAATGTCAACTTAAGCTTAAATGCTTTAAACCTCATTACTTACAAGATTTTTGTGTGATCCATCCATAGCTGAGATCAATGGAAATGGAAAGTTCCTTCATTACAGAAGAGGAATTGCTCTAGGTACATTATTTTTCATTGAAATCTCCCTAAACTGGAGCATGTATCCTTGCCAACTGTTTTGCCAGAATATTTATGACACCCTAGTTGAGCCACGGTTATTGTTATGTTTTTGCCCACGACTTGTGTTGAGAATAAAAAACGAGGAGTTTACACTCTCCCATGACTATTTTTCTGGAATTTTGTTCAGTGTTCAGTAATTCCAATTGCATGGAAAAAAGAAAAAAGACACTTTGAGGACGTTCTTAGAATTGCTGATGGCTCACCTGAAGTTTTACAGGAAAGGAGGTGACACGTCAGGGCAGTAGAGTGTACCAGAAAATGCCATTCTATGTTGATTTTTTTACCCCATTATGTGTGGATTTTTTACCCCATTGTACATGGATTTTTACCTCATTATATGCAGATTTTTACCCCATTATATGTGGATTTTTCACCCCAATCTATGTGGTTTTTACCCCGTTGTGTGTGAATTTTACCCCTGGAACAGAGATGCTGCAGTCCCCAAGCCTGAAGTGCTGATCTCCCATTTCCAACAGGCTGGGAGATGGTGACACTGGGTCAGCTTATATTTTCATATGTGCTAAAGAAAAGGATTATAAGTGTGACTGGGGCGCTGCAAAGAGACATTTTTATAAATTAAAAAGTCTGTAAGTATGAAGTGTTTATCAGTTCTTCCTGCTTGACAGCACAATATTCTTTTTGGGATCCGCTAAATGAATTTTCTCACCTTCTCTGTTGCTAAAATAAACTCTTTACACCTACGGCACACTTCCGCTTGCTGTGGTTGTTCCCAACCTGGATCAGAGTCCTTCCTCCCTGTGCATCATTCCACACCCACCTCCTCCCTGAGGTTGTTGTTTCACCAACAAGGCATCATCAATCCTTGGAGTCTGGAATTCCACCTTGAATTGGCCTTGATTCCAACATTTCCTGCTTTAGGAAAGAGAATTTCCCTGCTTGTGTTGCCATTGCTGCCTGATGGCTCTGAGTTGCTGCCGCCACTCTCGCTGCAAGCAGCAGTACATACAGTAATTTCATGACTATAAGGCGCACCGGATTACAAGGCGCACTTCCAGATTGTTGGCAACTTTCCGAACTTTGTCTATATATAAGGCACACTGGACTATAAGGCGCACCTTTTTTTTGCACCGAGGATCCACACACAGCAAAGTAACGAATTAGTAACAGAATGGTGCCATCACGGGGTTTACTGGCAGCTGCTCAATTTGCAAACATTTTTCACAGATCGGCGCAGCCTTTAAACGCAACCCCAGGCGCCCTCCCCGTGCTGTGGGTCCCAGCACTCCCACCTGCCCCAGTGCCGACTGCCACGGCTCTCGCAGCTCGCATTGCCAGGTTGGCAAATTCCCGAACTGGATTATAAGGTGCACTTCCGGGTTTCGATCAAAATTTCAGTCAAAAGGGTGTGCCCTACAGTCTTGAAATTACTGTAAAATTTGTTTGCACTCACTCCTACCCATGGTAATTCAGGAGTACCACACAAACTCAGCCACATGGATCAGCCAAAATCAGCTTTCATAGCAAAATTTACCCCTATTCATGTAAACATCTTTTTAAATTATTGTTGAAATTATATTTCCATATTGGTTAATTCAAATAATAACAGTTATTCATAAAAATACTGAAGTTCAATGGGAAGAGTCTATTTAGAGGAGAACATCATAAAAGTTCTGAAGCAAATAGTATTTTTCAAACTCTTTCTGAGTTTCAATAGTCACCTTATTAAACCTCACATTAAGAGTTCAATTTCAGTAAATCTATTTTTTTATATAATTAAAAGCAGTAGTTTTAATGGGAACTAATTTGAATTTCTAAAAATAACTGTTTCCATGAAATGACTATCAATCAATCAATCCCTGGGAGATAAGAGCCCTACTTTGTCCTGATAGCATTTCTGGGTTTGTGGCATCCTTGGCTGATTTTGTTTCCTTAAAGAGCTGCTGGTCAATTATGGAAAAACCTTTTAAAACAAATATTTCAGTATTCTGGCATCTTCAAAAGACACCATGTTCAAAGAGTGGTTTTGCCTGATTTTGTTCAGGAGCATTTTTACACAAAGTCTTGACACAGTGATCTGCCCAGAATTATTAACATTACAGCAGCATCTTCTGCTTTCACACATTATAGATAAAATAATCTCTAGAAAATTCTTAAAGTGGAATATTTACAGATCTGGATGCAATATTCAAACAAAAACTACTCTGCACCTACCATATCAGATTATTTAATTTTTCTTTCCTCTTACAGATTCCTGTGGAATGGAAGAAAATTGCCCTCATTTTATTTAGATGCTGATTATTAATTTCCACAAAATTTAGTCTCTAAGCCACTGCTGGCCAAGGTGATGGTGAGGGCTTTGGAAGAGTTCATTGTGTGATTCCCAGAACGATCTGAACCAGGCAGGAAAATCCAGCAGGATGCCCTGGGTACATGAAATAAGACCAGCACGAATTAATTCTTCAAAAATGTTTTCATGAGCAATAAATTCAAAACATTTTATTACTCAATTCTGAGTTTTCGGGCTCTATCATTGTGTGTTGAATGGCTCAGCAAAAAAATAAGAAAAAACATCTTAGCGTTCCACACATTTTTCTAAAATCAAATTTTATTGGAAAAGTATGTAAGAAAATTGCAGAAGACCTAACATATTAATGTAAACACCTTTTAAAATTATTATTGAAATTATATTTCCACATTGATGATTTAAATACAGAAAGAGTTATTGGTCAAAATATTATATTGAATTTCTCCACTCACAGCAGCAGGTTTGTTTGGGATATCTGATGCTGCAAATGGGGCTCATCTCACTGATATTCATCCCTGAAAATTTAATGGAAGATAAAATAAATAAATTTAAAAAGAAAGGAGGAAAACTTCCTTTCAGAGTTTTTTTTTGGACCTGTGTATTAATTACCTGCTCTATGTAAGAGGAATTCACATCACTGTCTTCAATTCTCTGCTTAAGTTTCAGGAGAGGGAAGAGTTTGACCCTGTCTGGGGCAGAAGGGGGTGACCTCAGTGAGTAATTTGATATTTTACAGCAGGATTTACTCACGGAGATGTCTGAGGCAAATCAAAATGGTGATTTCACACCCAAACGGGCCAAGAAAAGCTGAGAAGAGAGTCGCAGGCTGAGCTATAAAGGAGGAGTTCACTTTATAGCGAGTTAGGTGAAGGTCTGGCTGATCCATCCCTGTGTCACCAAGGTCACCCTGGCAGAACCAGAGTTCAGCTTCATTTCAAAATAAAGTTGCATAGTGATAGCAAAGATTCCTTGCAACTGTCTACACTCTTTTTGTGTTAAAAATCTTCTCAAAATCACATTAAGAGTCTTCAAAAATCACATCAAGGGTGCTCACAATGTAAGATTTTTCCACCAAGGAATGTGATTAGAGTAATTTCACGATTATAAGCCGCACCTTTTTCATTGAAGAATCCAGCCTACTCCAGCAGTGCGGCTAATCATCAGGTGTGGCTTATTTATGGACAAATCCCAGTGAAATGCCAACCCGGAAGTGAGAGCCGGCCGGGGAGGGCGCCTGGGGCTGCCTTTAAAGGCTTGGCTGGTCTATGAAAACTGTTTGCAACTTGAGCACCTTACACCAAACTCCGTGCTGGCACCATTCTGTTACTAACTCGTTACTTTATTACACATGGATCCTCGCTTTTTTTAAAAAAAAATAAAATTGCAGCTTATATTCAGGTGTGGCTTATATATGGACAAATCTCGTGGTCTACCCGGCTACCCGGATGTGCGGCTCATAATCAGGTGTGGCTTATAATTGTGAAATTATTGTAATTACACATCCCAAATATGTCTGTACCAGAGGCAGCTCTGCAAGAAAAACACTAAGAATCAAAAAGATTTTAAGATGGGGCAGTTTTGCTTCTCTGATTCAATTTCTGGACATGGTCCTTTGGTGAATCTAAATAAATTATTGTTGAATTTATCAGAAATAAAAACAAAAAGGAGAAAAATCAGACACAGTTCGGGATGGAATGCTGTACATTAGTGCTGTAATCCCAACAATTATTGAAGTTTCTTAGCACTGGATTCTGTCTGCTCCATCCTTTTTTTTAAGCATGTCTTGCTAGAGACTCTAAAGTTTCAAATGCACAATATTTATTCTAATCAACATTAGCAGCCACCCATTATTAAAGTACTCCAGATTTAAACTGAATTGATTTGCTTAAAGCATCTTTTCCAAACAAAATGTGGTTAAAATGAGTATTTGGATTTGGGCTCAGGGTTTGGAAGGCTGCCAGGGACAGTAAAAAGGATTGCAGAATTTCCCATTTCATTTCCTTACCTCCAAACAGTATTTAAGGCCAGCATCAAAATAAGGCATGAGGTTTTGGAGAGAAACTAATTTACTTTTGTTTTTTAATTATGTTAAATCAAGGGCGTGCCTATTATTTGGGGCTTTGAAATCCTCTTCAGGGTCATTAAAGAGCTTAATTAGAGGACACTCCTGACTAAGAGCAGATGTGTTTGGAGTCAGGAAAAATTTGGGGCTTTATTTTTCCTTACATTTCCTAATATTTCCTTTTTTTCCCTTTTATTTCTTTATATCTCCTTATGTTTTTCCTTATTTTTCCTTATTTTCCCTTGTTTTTCCTTCTTTTTCCTGATTTTTTCCTGATTTTTTTCCTTATTTTCCCCATATTTCCTTTTTTCCATATTTCCCCTTGTTTTTCCTTATATTTCCTTATTTTCCCCCTGATCCTGGAAAAGTCCAGCAGATTCCTCCCCACACAGCACAGCTGCTCTTTAGCTCTTTTGTTTCCTGCACGGGATGCTCCAGAGATATTGGTCCAGACAATTCCTACAATCCATGAAAAGCCAAATGAGCCCATAAATAATTTATGTCCCACTAACACTGGATGTGTGTATATTGTAGGATCTGCTGCTGCATTTCACATACAAATGTATATTAGCCAGTTTAACAGGGAAAATTGGGATCTATTCCTGATGGCATCTCCAAGAGCATTATCAAACTCCAGCTCATTATCATGAGATTCAGGAAAAGGACAAGAATAAAGGAAAAATTGTGTTCCTGGCAATTCCATTTATTAGAATAATTTCTGCTCCTCTCTCTGGTGACTAAACACCTCACACAGTTACTTTGCATAATTCCAGCAAATAATAATAATAATTAATAAATAAATAATAATAATTATAACGATAATGATAATAACAATAACAACAACAACAACAATAATAATTATTATTGTTATTAATGATATTATATTATATTATATTATATTATATTATATTATTAATAATAATTTATTAAAGTTAGGTAATATTCTTCTGGTCTATAGTAATCAGTATCAGATAGGTATTAAATCTGGATACATTTTCATGTAACAGCAATATTGGCCGTTTCTGTCACGTATAGAATAAGCTTTGGTTCTTTGTGACTCTGCTGTGAGTAAAGTCAAATTCTCGTTTTAAAGAAAAAAAAGCTTTAGAATAAATTTGTTACCTGATGCTGCAGTCAACAGCTGTGAAAGAGAATCCCAAAGTTTCACTTGTAAAGCAACCAAGTTTACTCAAAGAATAGAACAAAAATTTCATCTTGGTGGTGCTCTCCTAAATTCTTCTCTGTCAGAACTGTCCTCTCGCTTTCTCTCCCTGTCTCTTCCTAAAGACACAAGCAATGAAAAATGGCACAGAATCTGAAGGGGGATTTGTCTTCATTTTATGTGCACTCTGGTGGCTTGGACAGATCCCAACAGCCTGCCCCTGCTGCCTTCTATTGCTCAGCTCCCCTGAGTGCATCAAATATCTGCACAGGCAGCTCTGCTGGGGGTTTGGCTCTAAACTGGGGCAATAAAGCAAAGGAAATGTTAATGTAATATAATATAATATGATATGATATAATATAATATAATATAATATAATATAATATAATATAAATTCTTAAGACATGAAGCAAAGTCTGGCAAGCAAAGAACTCATCACTGGTAAAAGTATTTATGTGGTTCTTGGTGGGTTTTTGTTGGACAAGACCAAGGAAAGGTTTGGGTTCTGAGAATAATTTGTGTCGGGTTTCAGAATGGAGCAGAGAATAGGCAGATTTCCTGATTTTAACACATGAATTAAGGTAAGGTAAAGAGGAAGAGGGAGGTAAGAGTGAATGAGTTCAACATTTCTCTTTAATTTTCAGCCCTATTTTTGTTTGGGGTCATTTTGTTGGTTTTTTGTTCATTTTTTACTATATTCTGTTTTGTTTGGGGTTCAGGACCCAATCATCAATCCAATGCACATAGTGAAATGGTCATACTAAAAATCAGACTAAAGATTTCTCTCCTGGTTTACAGGAGAGAACAAAAAGTCCTTTCTTCCACTGTAATAATACAGTATTCACTTGCAGGGAAGATGTCCTCACATGCAGTAATTTCACGTGTAAAAGGCGCATCTTTTTGACTGAAGTTTTGATCCAAACCCAGAAGTGCGCCTTATAGGCTGGTACGCCTTATATATGGACAAAGTTTGGAAATTTGGCAACCCAGAAATGCGACGCACGTGGGCAGCACCCACTGCTGGGTGGGCAGCCCCACGATGCCTGGCAGACCCTGCCACTGCCGCCACTGGGTGGCCCCTGCTGCGGCCTGTGCCGGGCAGGCACCCCAGCAACCGGCTCTGGGGGCAGGTGGGAGTGCTGGGAACCGTGGCATGAGGAGGGCGCCTGGGGCGGCGTTTAAAGGCTGCGCCGATCCGTGAAAAATGTTTGCAAATTGAGCACCTACCAGTAAACCCCATGATCGCGCCATTCCGTTACTAATTCATTACTTTGTTGCGTGCGGATCCTCGCTGCAAAAACAAAGTGTGCCTTATAGTCCAGTGTGCCTTATACATGGACAAAGTTCAGAAATTTGCCAACAACCCGGAAGTGCACCTTATACTCTGGTGCACCTTATAGTTGTGAAATTACTGTAATCAAAGCTATTGACTGATGAACACCAGGAAATGTGCATTTCCAGGGCCAACATCTCTCTTCTCTTTCTCTGGCCTCTTGTGGCAATAGCAAGAACTCCACGTACTTGAACAAAGCTGAAATGAGGCTATTTCAGGGAGATAATTAATTGCCCTGTATTACTTTTAGGAGATCATTAGAGACCTTTAATATCCTCCAGAAATGCAGTGAATTCTCTCTAAGGAATACCCACATTGCTCCAAGTACAGTTTGCAGTGGTGGAATATCCAATCCACTCTTCTTTCAGCAATTAAATGGTGGATGGAACTTTGCAAATTACAAACTGGGGGAGTTTCCAGACTCCTGTGACAACTTCCAGACAATTCACCCTCTTCAGATTTAAACAAAATATGAGTTACAACCCAACACTTGAGCACACTTTGAACTTATTCTATAAAAAATAAGAAGAAGGGCTTTTGGAGGTGTAGATCTCTGTGAACAGTTGCCAATTTGTAGTTACACAATATTATTTATATAGTGCAGAGAACCTTCCAGAGAATTTCTTGCTATAAGGTAAAAGACTATATAAGAAAAACAGATAGGTAGAAGATTTAGTAACTCATTGGATTTTCATTTTTCAGACTCCAAAATTTCTTGCTAAAAACACCATTCTTCTTGCTTTCAAGAAGGAAAAAAAAAAAATCTTTCTTTACTTCTTAAATAAGTTAGCCAGAAAAAACAGATGAGGAATGGGAGAGGGGGAAAAAAAAGCTATTAAATGGATACATTCTGCCCTCTATAAAATTTAGAAGGAATAAATTAAATAACCCAGAAAACTACCCAAGGAGAGAGAAGCCAAAGGGAAAATTGTCCTGCAGGGATTGATGTCACACAGGGGTAAGAGCAGATTTACAGAAGGATCTGTTCACACACACAAGATCACAGCTGTGCCTCCCTTGTCACCTGCTGCTCCAAGAGATTATCCCATTCCCAAGAAATTCCAGTGGAGGAACATCAGGCTGGGAAATTTATTATGTAAGAGTTTTATTTAATGCATAAACCTACTTGTATTCACCAAGGAAAGGAATGTGTTCCTGCCCTTTTAAGCAAGCAGTAAAAAACCCTAAAAAAGGAATCACTACAATAAAAAATATCATGCAAATCCTCTCTAGCATGAACCTCTCTCACCTGCCCCGTGGCTATTTCAGTGTCTATTAATTCCCATTTATTTTTGAAAGGCAATTACTTCAGCCTTCTGTCTGTTCAAACACGGGGTTGGGACATTTGTGAGAAAGAAACAGGAATTATCAAGAGAAATGTAGCAGAAGAAAACCCTGAATCTGCTGCTGCGTTTTATTTATTTATTTTTATTTTATGTATTTTTGTTTCAGTAATGCTGGCGGTGACAGGGAAAGGAAACAGTGAGGGAAGTGTGGAGGGGAACTTTGGAAGGATCCAGACCAAACAGGGCTCCTGTGTGACAGACACTTGGCATGGGAAGGTGCTGAGGAATGAAGAGCTTCTCAGAAATATGATTTTCTGAAAATAAAAGACAAATACTGAGTAGAGCAGTGCCTGAAATCAAAAGTGGAATCATTATTTTTGAGCGATGCAATACCAGAGCTATGCAATGTAAAAGGGAAAAATAAGATGCAAGTTTTAACACCAAATAATTTTGTGTTTCTGCTGGTTCTCTCTTCCTACAGCAATTTCACGCCTATAAGGCGCACCAGACTATAAGGCGCACTTTTTATTTTTTCCCCAGTATGGATCCTCACACAACAAAGTAACGAATTAGTAACAAATTGCACAATCGTGGGGTTTATTGGCTTGGCTTGGGGCCGGGCTGGCTTGCACTTCCGGGTTGGCAAATTCCCAAACTTTGTCCATATAAAAGGTGCACCGGCCTATAAGGCGCACTTCCAGGTTCCATTCACAATTTCAGTCAAAAGGGTGCACCTTATATGCATGAAATTACTGTAATTCTTTTACTTTTGGAACAAACAGGAATCTTTTTGCATTTATTATTCTCAGAATTACCGAGCCACATGAATCAAAGCAACAAAAATGTGTAAGGCGACAAGAATTAGTGAATTTATAACACAAAGACACTTCATAAGTAACAAAGAGGAAAAAAAGAGTCACAAAACTTCTATTTAACTATTTCCTAAGGAAAATACCACAGGCTCTCCTTTTGATTCTTCAACTTCAGTTGTAAAGGCCAAAGATTTCACGAGTGAAACCATTTCCAAACTCTGCAGAAAGTTCCCTGTCCCCAAAGACACCCATGGCAGGAAAATTGATCTTAGTGGCTTCACTGCCACAGCCACAGCCAGCACAGCACACCAGCAGGGTCACTTGTTATTTCCTGCCCATAAATGTGAGCAGCACCAAGGAAAGCCCAGAGCTGGCTCAGCTGTGAGAATCCCAAAATGCACTCCCAGCACAGCCCACTGGACCTGCTCATGTTCTGCTTTTTAGGAATACTTTAAACTAAACTACATTTCAGCTGTTTAAGCCTAATAAAAATACAGCACTAGTAATTTATTAGCTGTCATTCCTCTGTAATTCTCACAGAGTCAAATTTAAGATGTTCTGCAAATGAATCCTTTCCGGTTTGACAGTTGTATTATTTCAAAATTTAAATGACATATTCAGAGACATTCAGTGCTGTACACCTTGCATCCAAGGCACCAGGGCAATGGAAGTCAAATGCAGTGATTAAAAAAACTCCAATAGAAATCAAGTCCAGCTGTCAATACCTTTCAATACAGATTTACATCAAACCACTTTAAAAGCTCATAATTCTTCAAGCACTCTGTTATAAATCAGATCAGAATGTATTCCTAGTCAAGCCCCCTTTTCCTATAACATTTGATATGTCTGTTGGATGAATCTCAGAAATTATTTGCATAAATACTCCACAAGTGTGAGAAGGTAGAAGAATGCAGAGTCCACTAAAACTGCCAAATATCCTCCAGGTGGGTCACCTCCTTAGCCAGGATGTTTTCTCTTGGCAGAATAGGAAACATTTTGTTAGAAAATATGAGGTGAGAACAAACTCTGTCAGTTTTTAGCAGACTATGAAGGGATTTGCATCAATTGATTTGGATTCTGAGGTGGTGAACAGAAAAAGATTTCCAATGCCAGTCCTCACTGGGGGTTCAGCTGATTTCCCAGACTGATTTAGGGGGATGCTCTGCTGAGAGCTTGTGAAGGCTAGGAGAATGTTTTATGGTTTTGGGTTGGTTCCTGCAGCCAGAATCCCCAGAATGGGCTGGCTTTGTTCTACGATTTTTTAATGAAACCAGGGAGAATCTGCAGAAAACAAGTGAGAACTGTTCTGTTGTCCAGTAAAACTGTAATTTAGAGGAGAAAAAACCCAAACCTTACCCAAGTCACATTTGTTCACTGGGAGCAGCAGGGATGGGTGAGGAACGGTGCTCCTGGTACCAATCCACATCCACAGCAGATTTGCATCTGTCATGTACCAGGGAAACAGCAAATGAGGATTGTGTATATTTATCTGAGACATCTCTGTGGTACCATAAAGGCACGGCTTGAGAAGGAGCATCTTTTTAAATCATGAGGGAGTTAGTTTATTCTTGTGTAAAGAAGAGTTCTCGTCCCTACCTCAGCAGTCATTGCAGTAAAAGCATATCCTAAAACATTCCTTGCATCTCTGAAGGTTTCTTGAAATAAGAAGGATTCTTTAGCACAAGGCAATATATCCTTTGGAAATGAAGTCAGCTTTAGATATGAGATAGTGGGGCCTGATGGGACGAGTTTCATCAGTTCAGAGTCCTATTTATTTCTCCTGAAATATGATGCCACCAGGTACTGCACCTGCTCCTTGCATGTTGATAAACTGTTTAGCATTGCATGTGTAGGCAGGAATATTTACAATTTCTGGTGGTAGGAAAATAGGAGGAGGCAAGCAGCATGTTCAACTAACAGCAGCTTCTTTGTGAAATCTCAGGATCTTCCAAATGCAGGGCCTTTGTTGTACCAGAATTGCACGTTGAGCAGGTGATCTTTCTGGGCTTCAGTTCAAACAGCTTCTTCAAATAAATTACTAAGTATTTCTGTTAATGCACAGGAATTTCACAGTTATAAGCCGCTCCTGATTATAAGCTGCACATCCGGGTAG
>VRYO01002184.1:20375442-20415112 GCA_009812075.1 Sialia sialis
GGAACCTCACTCTCTGAGCTCTTTCTCTCACTCCTCACTCTCTCACTGTCCTGCTCTGAGCTGGGGCAGCTCCAGGCAGGGCCCTTTGCAAGAAACCACAAGTTCCAGACCTGGGTTTAGAGATCTCTCTCTGTCCCAACCATCCTGCCTACTGATGCCACTTACAGTCTCCTACAACTCTCTTCTGATCACTTATTTAAAAAAAAAAAATCCAACAAAAAAACCCTCCCAGAGCTGTTTGCTTTTCCCTGATTTTTCTAAATTGCTTTGTTTCTTTTTTCTTTTCTTCTTCAAATATCAGCAAAGTTGCATTCTTATTCCAGTTCAAATAAAAAAGCCTTTCCTTTATTATAAAAACTAATAAAGCTTTTAAACTATATTAGTTTAATATATAAAAACTAATAAAATTTTTAAACTATATTAGTTTAATATATAAAAACGAATAAAGTTTTAACATGGAATGCAGTGACCAAGCATGATTTAAACAGTGCTTCCATAATCCTAGCCTGAGCAGGAAGGATTCCCTGAGAGTCACATCAATCAATACAGTGCCAGTAAAACAGCTTCTGTGTTTCACAGAAATTATGCAGGTATTTGCTTTTGTGATGTTCATTCCTGCTCATTGAGCTCTGAGGTAAAATATTTTGCACCTTAGTGAAATTACCAAAAGTTCTAATCTGGTTTCCACCTTGATTCCTCGTTTTTCTGTTTTTCAGACAATCCTGCCAAAGTTAAAGGGATGTGAGGAAGGAAATCAACAGCTGATAATCCACAGTCAATCAAATCAAGTATTTATTGGAACAAAATCATGAATTAGGAATGTGCAGAAGTGCATTGACTTAAATTCTGCAGATTTCCCCTCATGCCCTTTCCCATTTTGGTGTAAAATGGTTCCAGCGTCCTTTCTTCAGCTTTTTCAAATAACAGAGTCACAATAGCAAAATTTAAATGAAATTATTTAGAACTTCAAACTCAAATTGGGATTTCCTCATAAGATGCCATCATTTCCAGGAGGTGGAAACTGGCTAGCACCACTGGAACAATGAATTTTTCTAAGGAAAGTTCATTCCACAAAGTCAGTTTCTGTACAGTTCTCCACATTCTTTATGTTAATAACCCTTGATTTGGAAAAAGATCTTCCTAAAACTTTCACTTAAGAAAGCTCAGTTTGCTTTAACATACAATCTGGCAATTTTATTAAAAAATAATAAATAAATAAATAAAAATTTTAAAAACGCAAAAAAACAAAAAAAAAACCCAAAAAAAACCCCCCAAAACAGTTTCCAGAAGAGAATAAAGCAAATTTAAACAAGTATGAATCCAGTCAAAAATGCAGAGAAAGGGTAACCTCCTCATTCAAGGAAGACTTACTTTCTGTGTTATGTATTCATTTGTTTGCTTTCAGCCTTGTAAGAAATATTTCTACAAATTTGAGAGCACATTTTGACTATTCAAAGTCTCCTCCTAATTCCATATAGTGGTTGCCAGGCATAAAAGCTTGTTAGACATTCAAATAACAGATTAACTGCAAAGCACTGGAGAAACCCACTCAGTGTTTTCAAACATATCATTAAAGGAATGGCTTCTGGGGGGAGCAAAAAATGAAAACCCCACAGATTTCTAAAGCTTTCCTGCCTTTATGGAAAAAAAAAGAAAGAAAAAGAACTGTTTCAAGTCAAAGCAGGTAACTGTTCCAGGGCATTGCCTCACTGGAAGAGAATTTCAATTCTTAATTGTAATTTCTATCAACAGAGGAAACTCATAATCATTCTTATCTCCTAAAATAGCTTGTTAAACATGAAAAAAGCTTATTGCAGAAACAGGCTGTATCTGGGCAGGAATCATAAGCAGAAACGTGTTCTAATTACCTTTTTCCAATATCTTCAGCTAAAAGTTAATTTTAATGAGAAGAAACACTCATGTTGGTTTTTCTTCTTTCCATTTCCTGTGAGTTCTGTTTGGTTTGTGTCAAGCAGGCACAAGAAGCTTTGGAGTTTGCCTGCCAGGACAGCACAGGAGAGTTTCAGAGCTGAGGTTCCTTTTCTCAAATTCATTTCCAGCTCACCCAGAGAAATGCAGAAAAAACACCTGAATTCGGTGTGACACATAGAAAAGTTGGGTGATGGACACTTCACAACTGATGTGATCCAAACCATAACCACTGGGAAAAAGTGGATTCTTTGTCTTTCCACAGAAAAATATTGACTACACCATCCTCGAGGACACTTGCACTTAACCTAACAACAGAATTTAAACTGAGTTTGACAGATGGTGTTTACCGAGCTTTTTTTTTATCTTTTCCCCTCAAAAACCAAACCAAGAGAAAACAGCTACCAGCACAAGTATTTGTGTCTAGGAGAAGCACTGATATCATCCCACCTTTGACTGAGACACTGAGCTTGTGAATGAGCCCTTGATTCAGCGCCAACTGTAAACACTGGTGCTCGGAAAAGCAAAATATTTATCAGTTAGCATCCAGGATGACAAATTATTCACAAACTTGAGAATAACTCCATTTTGTTCTCTAAGTGGCTGAAACCAAAACAAATGTCTGACAATGAGGACAGAGAAAGGAGAGTAATGCTCACAATCCAGCATGGAAAATGCAAGAAGGAGAACTCTGGCAGAAATAATACCAGTTATCAAAATTTGGATTTTATCCATATCAAAATACTGGAAGGAAATCCTCAAAATTACAGAAGGTACCTAAAAGATCCTGCTGAGATCTCCTGGCTGCCTCAGGCTGACAGAAGGCAAATTTACTTCTGCTTTGTCAGATTTTGCTACTCTGTACCCCAGACAGCCTTAAAGCGATGATAATCTGAGCCCGTCTCATCTGATCAGAAAGACTGCACTTGAGTAGAACCAAACTCTTTATTTTCCAAAAACTATCTAATACTCATGATTTCTCTTGATTTTCTGTAATTTTTATTTTTTTTTAAGTATCTGCCGCTATTATGCTGGGACAAAGAACAATTTTGATGAGGAGCAACAGAAAAATTAAATTAGCACATTTCAAAGCCTTTGAAAGGCAGTCTCAGAGGAAGACAAAAAACGCCAAATGAGTGAAAAGTCTCATATTAGCATAGAGATTTTGAGAGCTTTAAAAAAAAAAAAAGGTATCTCAGTAGTATCAAATATCTTTTATTGTATTTCTTCCCATTCATATTTCCCATTTCCTTCTCCCCCTTAACTAAGCATGTTATTTGAAATTATATAAAGTTGTCAGAAAATTTTTTACCAATACACCTTTGGAGATTTTCTTGGGTTTATGGAAGAAGAACAGCAAATGGAAAAAAATAATAATTCTCTAAATAGCCAAGGACAAAGAAAAGAAGCTATGTTTAAGCAAAGCTGTCTCAAAATCAAGGCAGGGCACTAAAAATGCTAGCCAGTTACATATGCTCCACAGCTCCCCACTATATAAATCCTCAGCACTGCTGTGCTCCTTGCCTGGTGGATGTAGAAGTATTAGCTGCAATTTGTCACTGCGTTATGTCAGGGAGGGAAGGTTTGCTCTTAAAATGCCACTTGGAGAGTAAACAGCAGCCTGCAGAGCAGGATTTGTTTATATCACTTTGGGCACGATGAATAACACACTTAGAAAGATATATTGAATATGAAACATGGAAGTGTAAAAGTTGTGACTTGTGTTAAATATTCCCTGCCATTGCTGCCAGAACTGGGCTGTGGAGCTCGTGTATTTCAGGCAGAGCCACTGCAGGTCACTGCTGTATATCCCAGCACTTCTGTGCACTTCTGCTCTGCTTTTCCCTCCATCCTCCACTCATCCAACACCTCTGTGCTCTGCCCAGGAGTCACCACACCTCACCCAGCGCTCTCTGCCCTTCCCTGAGTGATTCCTGTGGGATGGGTGGGTGTTCATCCACAGCACAGACACACCCACGCTCCTGCTGAATGAAGCAGGGAATGCTGCACAGATGATGAGCTCCATTAACATCGCCTGCTCTCCACCCACACAAAGCTCAAACCCTCCAAACACCGAATGCTAAGCTGCCTGCAAGTAACGGGAGAATGAAAATGTTCAGGAGACACAAGGCATTTTGCCTCTAAGAAAATGAGAAATCACACAATGCATCTTCCAGAGCACATCACAACCATCCTGGGACACGACTGGAGACGTCTCTGGAAGCACCAGAGTGGAAGAAGTTCCTCTAATGATGCAGTAAAACTACAGCTGTACCACACCACAGTCAATAATTACTGGCATCTAAGGCTACAGGGGAATTCACTATAGATTCATATATGTGTAAGGAAAAGCTGTTTAATCCATAGGAACAGGATGGCTGCACTGACCTTTCCTCACTGCTCCCTCACCTTCAAAGGCTGCTGCAGGTGCTCGTGGTTGAGCAGCTGCTCCCACTCCTTCCCTGCATTCAAAAAGGCTCCCAGGAGCATCCTCTGAGCCCAGCATCATCTGGGGGCAGCTGCAGCCCCCTCCCCTTCTCTTGGAGTCCATGAGATTGTTCTTCATGCTAAAAAACCCAACAGCGCATTCAAAGTCTGAAATTTGCCCCAAAGCTGGGTGTGCTTGCAGGGCAATGCTGGGATGCAGCAGAAACCTTTACCCAGGTTTGGGAGGAGTTCCTGCACTGGAGCTCAGATGGCAGAAGGCCAGGGGAAGATAAATGAGGGATACAATACAAGAATAAAGCATCTTTAACATTATAGCATGTGTTACTCCTTAAAACCACAGCTCTGGCTTCTCCTTGCTCGTTCCCTGTGCTGAGCAGACTGGAAGCAGCTCCTGTTGCATTTTGTACATCTGTGCAACGAACATCCATCCCTGAGAGGCTGGGGGGCTGCATGGAACTTTAAAGTGCATAAATCACATTAAAACATCTGAAATACTATTACTGTCGGCAAATGATTTAACACAGAAAGGCCTGAAATTAAGATTAGATGTTGGGATGGAATTACTCCCTGTGAGGGAGGTGAGGCCCTGGCACAGGTGCCCAGAGGAGCTGTGGCTGCCCCTGGATCTCTGGAAGTGTCCAAGGACTGCCTGGACAGGGTTCAGAGCAGCCTGGGACAGTGCAAGTTGTCCCTGCCCTTCCACTGGGTCGTCTTGGATGTCCCTTCCAGGCAAAGCCATTCTGTGCTTTTATAATTCTAAATACTACTATAGAGAAGACTTATTACTTTATCTAATGTAAATTCTCTTTTACAGGGCTTTACAGTGCATGAAAAGAGATGCAGATTTTGTTTCAAATTTAGTCATGTGTCCACCTGTAAGAATTAATTTCAGTGAGTCATTTGGCAAAGACTAATTGAGCTGATCTACATTATACAAGAGCAAAGACCTAATGGAGTCTAAGACTTGTTGTTGTGTATATTATCACATAAAACATCTTACACACAGATAATTCTTTAATGGGATTTAAATGTTCAGATTTTAGAGCCACTGGTTAGAGCTCAGCAAAGGCACTGCAGCATGCAAATCCCAGGAACTACTGCTTTCACAAGACAGCTCCACTCACGGGCTCTGCACAAGATTGATTGTGTGCCTTGCTTCTTCCAGGCAAAAATACAAACCCAGTCAAAACTCAGTGGAGCTCAGCTTTAACAGAGAAAGGTCTTGTTGGATGTACAGTAATTTCACAACTATAAGGTGCACCTTAAAGCCTAAAATTTTGATCGAAACTCAGAAGTGCGCCTTATAACCCAGTGCGCCTTACATATGGATAAAGTCTGAGTATTGAAGGGATCTCAAAAAATTTCTGTTTCACATTGCGCAGCAACAAACATGAAGCTCGCAATCCAATGACCGCGAGCAGCTGCGAGCTGCTGAGCCGCGAGAGTCACAAGAGCTGCTGCGAGCAGCCTGGTGCTGGGGGCGGCTGCAGGGTGCGGGAGAACAGCGGGTGGGAGTGCTGGGGCCCGTGGCACGGGGAGGGCGCCTGGGGCTGCGTTTAAAGGCTGCGCCGATCAGTGAAAAATGTTTGCAAATTGAGCAGCTGCCAGTAAACCCCGTGATGGCGTCATTCCGTTACTAATTCCTTAATTTGTTGTGTGCGGAGCCTCGCTGCAAAAAAATAGTGTGCCTTATAGTCTGGTGCACCTTATAGTCGTGAGATTACTGTAAATGAAGTTCACAGTTAGAGTCTAAGGTCTGACTGTGGCTCTGCTGTTCCCAGCCAAGGTCATTATTTCATTGTGCTCTCCATCGATTGCCATCATCCCCTTTGCCTGGCTGTGTTCAGGGGGTGGCAGCTCAGGAGAATCCAGGAGAATCCTGGAGCCCTGTGGGATCTGTGAGGATCCTGTGGGAGCAGGAGGACTTGCCTAATGATCCCCACTAAAACACTCCTGCTCTGTTTTCCATTTAGAAATAAATGACTCATGGGACACATGAGAGGGAGGACCCTTCTGCAAAGTTACTTCTACCACATTAGAAATAAATATTTGACAATTCATAATTTCACAAAGCAAAATAGGCGGTTAAGGAATTTATTTAGGAGTCTGCTAATGGTTCCAAAAAGCTCAGAAAGCACTGGGTGCTGTGCTCAGGGTTCTCCAAAAATACAGCTCAGCTCTGGGCAGCTTGCTCTCCTTTCCATGGCATGGCTTTCACCTGGGTCACCAGGTCTCACATCATGCAGCACAGCAGGTGGGCACTGGAGGTCACAGAATCTCAGAAATGCTAAGGCTGGAAGGAACCTGTGGAAATCTTCTCCCACCCTGAGTCATTTAGGTGGTGTACCACAGTAAGATATTTAGCATGCTGGTGGATACTTGGATTTTTTTTTTTTTTTTAATCTAGGATAAGTAATTTGGGGGGTTTAATGCTTAAATAAAACATTATTTTTGAGGTATAAGGCCTACTATGAAAATTAGTGTGAATGAGAATATATCCCATATTAAAATTCCACAATGCTGGGGCTCATTCTTGTGACAAAGATTTTAATGTGAACAGAAAGCAAATCATTGTTATAACAGTGCTTTAATTAAGTCTTCCTTTCTTCAACTCAAAATGTCTGAGATTTAAGATTAAAGTTTTTATTTAAATATAAACCTGCAAAAATTGATCTAATTATCAATTAGTTTTATACTTCCTGGATTTATTCTACGTAAATGCAATTAACCTAAATGGTTCTGTGGGAATGGTTCTGTTTGGGTTTGTTTTGTTTCTTGTTGTAATGCAATATAAAACTTTGAAGAAAGAATTTCCCAACCTTTTCTAATTGAATCCATGCTGTACCAAAATGTCCCAGCGCGGCTCTGAATGCCCATTCCTAAGGCATTTACAGAAACCATGTCCAGAAGAGATGAGGCTGGAAATCTCCTCATCCCAAATGCAGGAATCCTTCCACGGGAGCTGCCCAGACCCTTCAAGCTGAGCAAGGATTTCTTGAATTTGTAGCTCAAGCTCACAATCCAAAATCCTCTGTGGCAGGGAACTTGTAATGGTATTTTAGAGCCTCAGACAAATTTATTCAAATGAAAGACTGAGCAGTCCCCACGACCTGAGCACTTTTAAGCTTTCTTCCCTTCACTGCTCTGCCCAGGTCAGGTCTCACCTCCTGGTTTAACAGGATGACCCAGCAAGGGAGATGCTGCTCCATGGAGATGAGGCTGCAGCCTGAGCAGCAGAACGGAGCCTTTCAACTCCACTCTGCCTGCTATTAAAATCAAACCCAAAAATGAGAGTCTTTCATTGTCATTCAGCCCAGAGTACTGGCTTAAAATAGAATCTAATTTTGGCTGATATCAAATATTTTAACATTAAAGGTTCTATTAATACCATTCAATAATATATGCCTTTTTAACATGGAACACATAGGTCAATTTTTTGATTAAGATTAAAACTTCTCCATGAGAAATGACTTCATTCTGCCCCCCGATTAATAGAACAGCCTATTTTTCATATGTTCAAATAAATAAGTATGAGAGTGTATCAAAGAGGCGAGTCTAACTAGGCAGGCTATGAAAATATAATGCTCAGGGAAGTCCATCAAGCTGAAGCTGCAGTTCCAGCACTGCTGCTCCTGCATTTCTGCAGCAATACAGAAACAGAGGCACAGATCCTTGGTGTGGAAGGAAACATCGCTCTGTCAAGGTTTCCATTCACAGCTTCAACAGCATAGCTACAATTTCTCCTCAGATGAAAATTACCACCGTGAAGCTCTGCATCTATCATTTCATGGTGTTCTTCCCATTTTTGATTCAGCATTTATGAGCTTGCTTTTAGCGACGAGTTTATTATTATCCATTTATAGGAAGCCAACAAACTAGTAAATTATGTATTTGAAAGCCCTGCTGGCTGACATTTTTAAAGTTCATTGGATTTTTTTTTTTCTCTTTTGCAGAGTAGAAATTTGTAGCAAACACTCAAGATCTGATAACTGATTCCCATTTAGATGTCATTGAGACATAAGTGCAATGTATTTTCATTAATATTTCATCGTGTAAGTGTTCCTTGCTCTGACATTGCCATCTTGTAGTTATTTGTCCCCCATCTAAAGAGCAACTTGTAATCAGATCGGGATATTGGACTTCATTATCTGTCACCACACATTCTTAGCACAGAGAATGTTATTAAGTTATAATTGCCTCTGTTTTTCCCTTACGGGAAGATGAAGAACAATTGACAATAAGACATGGACTCGTTAAGGAACAAAAGGACCCAGGTTGACAACAGGCATAAAACTGGCAAATACATCAAGGTTCTGGATTCAAAACTTTTATTTCCACTTGTGATGGGTTTTTATAGCCTGGACATTTAAGGAACTCATGGGAGATGAGCTCCTGACTGAGCATTGTGCTAGCTGGGCTGAAACCAGGACACCACAAAACACAGCCCACATTTAAGCAATAAATGAATAAGTGCTGCATTTTGAAGGTAGCACAACATTTTGTGATCAATTTGTGATTTTTTTTAAAATCAAAATACTATGGTTTAATAACCAAATGTGACAACAGAAGATGCACATTAATTGAACAGCCACAAATAAATGTCTTTAAAAAAAAATCTAAAAAATTATTGGTTTTGCTTTTGAAATTGACATTGACCTAAGAAATAGAAAACAAATGGTAGTACCAATATTTTAAATGAGATTACTTCAATATGTTATGCAAGAAATCATTTAAACAACAAGTCCCTGAACTGTTGCAATAATTAAAAGTATAACTTGCAGCTGTAGATGTACATTTTTTCCCATTCTCTATAAAATGAAGTTCTGTTCCGTGTTCCACCAGGGTAAATTACATAATCCAGAGTTAAATGAAAAAGAAGAATCCCACTTTGAATAACTGAAATGGAAAGTAACTCTTAAGAAGGTTTCTCAGTGAAAAGTTTCTGATTATCTGCCATTAGGAGTTTTACAGGCAAGGACAGAGAAGCTGTCACACCTCATCATAGCTGGGGCTGCCTCTGTCTATTTAAGCTCCCAGTGAAGCAGCAATTTGGTGGCAGTTAAAGGAAATGTTGAGCTCAGTAACAGACACATTTTCCGTTTCAATACTCAGGGTGATCTCAAGATGCTAGGCTGCAGGAGCTGAGGAGGGGCCCAGGTGAGCACCCAGCAGCATCCTCCCATGGTGAGCAGTGCAGAGCCCAGTGGGGCTCCAGGACCCAAAGCCTGGCTCTCATTCTCCTCCCCCACCAGCTCAGGCTGCTCCCTCCGTGGAGATGTCATAAAACAAGTTATGTTGATGCTTTGCCACCAGGAAATTTTAAATTTGCCATACAAAACCTGCACAGTTAGTGCATGGCTTCCTTAAGTCTTCAGAGATGTACCCAGCCCTTAAATATATTGTATTATATTTCCACTTTATAGTGTGCTATAGATTTTTTGTATTAGCAATAACTAACTGCATTGTGAAAGTTATTGAGGGAACAGCTGCAGAATTTGAATCCTGTGTGGGAATGAATTGGTGCTTCTGGCACAGGGGAAGGAATAAAAAGTGTTTGGGGCCTCAGGGAAGTTTCAGTGAAAGAACAACACTAAAATAATTTCAGTTGTTACCTTTAGGTTTGAGTCCCAAGCCCAAGCTTTGCTGCTCTGAAGTAAAGCTCACACTGTCTGCAGGCTCCAGCTGCTCCTTCTCCGGGGCTGTGTTTGCTCTGTTCTGATTTTCCCACCCCCCAAGGATCTGTACTAGATACTGCACAAATAGCTGCTGAGGTTTGGGCTGGATGGCCCCTGGTAGAACACATTTAATCAGACCTGGACAGGCAACATCATGTCAAGCATCTCCTTTTCCTTTATTCTTATCCCCACAGCAGAATCATCCACGCTGAGCCTCGTGTCTCAAATGCCCACAAATATCTGTAAGGTAAAAAAAAAAATCTGTTATAAGCAGAGACACAAAACCAGTGCTTGAGCCATGCTGGGGATGCCAGAAGCAAATTTAATAGAAAAATTGAGTGTATTTCACAGAAAACAAATGGTGTTCAGCTGTAATTGTGAGGCTGATATTACATTTACAGTTTAAATCACAACCCACCCTGCTGAATGCACGGCATGATCAATAGTGGAGCAGAGTCAGCAAGAAGGAAATAATGATCACATCCACACAGGCTGAAACTGAGATTTTCTTGTGTGCACAGAGCTACAGCATCTTCTTTCTGCTTCCACATATTGAAAAAAGAAATATCCACCAGAGTTAACCTATATCCACAACTACAGCCCAGAGAGTCAGTGGATTGCAGTCATAAGTAACTCCGGTGTGTAAAATCACTTGTAGGTGTAAGATATATAAGATATATAAGATAAGATATATAAGATATATAAATAAGATATACATATAAGATATATAAGACATATAAGGATTAAAAGTAATCTTTCTAAAGAGATCTCATACAACTACATAAATAATATTGTAAATTAACTAAAAATTATTTAAAGCAATTCTTAAAATGAAAACCTCTGACGGCTATTTCTGTGTGCACCACCTTTATTACAGCTCAGTTCTTCCTTTTCCTTTTTAAAAGATCCTTATTTTGATAGGAACATCAGAAAGGCCCTGAGACTCTCAGCTTTTATCAGGTCATTTTCTGCATGCAGCAGAAATGCCCATCCAGTGTTTCTCAAAAGGTGCAGAGTCCTTTAGATGCTGATTGCACAGCAGCAGGTTAATGGTGTGATGCTCCTTATTGGTACCATTCTCTCTTTCAAGTTCTGTTCAGAAAAGAAGAAAGCAGATCCAAGTTACCCCTTTGAACCGTTTCTAATATCAGTGTTAGACATTTTAGATAACTTCCTTTTTCTCTTTGAGAAGGGACATAACAATCATTGGTTCAGCTGGAGCTGAGCCACCTCCATAATTATAAGACAAAACATCACAAACCAATTGGCATTTCAGTGCAGCGGAATCCCAATTCTGGCATTGTGGAATGTTTCCTCGGAAATTGGATACAATACTTCTGGGATCGCTTTATTAAATTTGTCCCACATAGACTCTGACCTTTCAAAACACAGAAAAGATCACGTGGCAAATCACTCTCAGGAGTGACTTTTATTTTGGCTCTGACCTCTCCCTCTGACCTTGGGAGAAATGTTTTATGTAGAGACAGCAGAACAGCTCTATTTCTTTTATTCTTTGAAATGGGAGAAACAATAATTTTTGAATATTCATAGAGCTCTCTTTAAATATATATGCAGAGCAGATTATTGCATGAGGCTGCTATAATCCTTGATCATTTACCACACAGGTCAGTGGAAAACATCCATAATTTAGATCCAATTTCCATCTTTGCAAGCCCAGAGAACACAACTTCTGACACAGACTTGTACTAAAAAAAAGGTGGAATATGAGATGCTATTGTTCATTTATAGGGCAGCAATTATGCATGGAACTGTTTCACTGGGATTCTACATTTGTAACTTCTGCTTTCCTTCTCTTTAAATACATTGATTTTATCCAGTATTACAAATGGACCCGACAGCCTGCTGTGGTTAGGGTTGAACAGATACTTGGATTCCTTGTAATGGTTAAATTTTACCTATTGCAGCTGGAATTTTCTTCCAGAAGTCTCTGCCATGATTTTTGAAAGTCTGGGCTCCAGCAATGAACAGGAAATAACAACTCTGAGCTGATTATATCAGGACATGCACAAGGTTTTCCCTTGCTTTGAAACAGAACTGGAAAGTTGATGGGATGAATTGCAGTGCAGTGGAAGAGATTCCTGGATTTGTCCTTATGAGAAGACATTCACATTTTACATGGGTAAACCCCTAAAAATCACCAGATGTACAATTGGTAATCTTTCCTTTGGAGTTTCCTGGTAAAGAAAGAAAGAAAGAAAGAAAGAAAGAGAAAGAAAGAATATCTTAATTTTCTTGCAATGATGTTAGAAAATCAAGTGTATTAATGAATATTATCAACAGGAAAAAAGTAAACCCTAGGAAGAAAAGAAACCATACTGGTTGTTTTGATACAAGAAGTGAAAAGAAGTTTTAAAATCACAAGATGGAGTCAGAAAATACAATTTATTCCAGGTATCAGAATACACCAGCAAACAAAATCACTGACAAATTAAACACAGGTGTCAATAAAATTCCGAGAGACATAACTTTTTCTAATGTGAGCAAAATTTTCTGAAGATGTTTGTATCCACTGTCCACTGCACACCCAGAGCATGTTGAGAATGTATCAACACAACTTGTGCAGAAAAGTGGATCCTCATCCTCCCAGGAACCTCTTGCCTCTGCTAAGATGAACATGAACAGAATGCAACCATGAGGAAAGAACTGGAGGAGCCAGTCGAGGGTGAAGATCACTAAAATTCAGCTATTTTTGCTGTGTCTGGGGCTGTGCCATCCAAATTTATGGAGGAGTTTGAGTCCCACCATCCATCATAGACAGATGCAAAGACAGGAGATGGAGCTGTGTGTTCCAGCACAGCACATGATTTTTTTCCCTTGCTATTTTTGCTTTTTCCCCCTTTCATTATAATGATAATAATTCTCCTTATCCCCATGTCTTCAAACCTGTTTTTCAAAGGCTCTTTACACACACAGACCCACTCCTCTTTCAGTGCATCTGTTCCAGCCTAAACACAAATCACAGGCATGCCAGAAGCCCACAAATAATCTCATTAATAAATGTGAGTGTTCTCCTGTGCCTTTATGTACCTCTGTGCTTCAGCCCGACCAGACATTGCCTAGCAATGCTGAGAGGGTCAGATTTTATTTTTCCCCACCAAAATTGTCATGCTGAGAACAGCACAGGCTGCAGACTGATCCAGGCATTCACATCTCATTCCTGAGCTGCTGGCCATGAGGAATCACAATAGACATTTGTTTGATGGACAAATCCAGATATATTGGGAAAATGCACCCTGTGAGCACGTTTCATTTGACTGTTTCCATCAGAGTCGGTGCCTTTTAATTAGGGGATGCCTGAACAAACACAGCAATGTTTGCTGGAGCTGATAGAAAAGATGGCTCTACCTAAAGTACAATACTGCATTGAGTAATATCAGTGAAAAGCAAACATCCCAGTGTCCCTCTGTCCCTGCACTCAGCTGGAAGATGGAATTGTGGCTACCACAATCCCTGCTCCAAGGAGAGGAGAATTGGAGTGGGACCCCCTGAGCCCACACAGCTCAGCTGCTGCTGGGGACTCCCCAGTTCAGCTCAGCCTTGGCTCCACCGCACACAGGCTGCACTTCTGAGTTGGGAAAAACGTCCTGCTCAATCCTGTGCTGGCTGACATCCCTAACTGCTCCTACATGGAAGTTACAGGGGAGGGCATCCTTCAAAACTGAACCTGAAACAGACCCAGCAAGGGGAGAAAAGATGTGAGAGTGGTGGAGCCCTTAGACTTTGAGAACTACAGTACAAGCTGGCTTTAAATCAAGATATCATGTCAGATGCTGCTCGTTTCTCTAAGCCTTCCACTCTCTAGGCTGTTGGATTTGCACTTTACTTTCTATTATTACATTTTTATTAGGAAAACTTAAATCCTGTTGAGAAGAGCTTATTTAGGTTGAGCTGTTGCCTTTAGCTTCAGAACATTAAGTCCTGACAAATGCTTCTTTTGAAGTCTGACACCTGTTTGTTTGGCATTTCCCACTTTCAGGAACTCACTAGACTATAATAATACTCAGCACAGCAGAAGTAAGGAGAATGAATTAAAGCAGAAATGCTTTCAGACGTGAAAGAGCAGGACAAAAGAACATCTCTTTGCTCAGTACCTTCAAGAGGACCTCGGATGAGTTCAGCTCCAAGCTGTATGGGGTTTTTTTTCCTGTAATGGGATTCTAATGCCCATGAAACAACCCAGAGCAGCAGCCCTAGAGACCAGAAAACCCTGCCTTAAAACAGCTACAAAACAGCAGGAGAAACCGAGTTTCTTTGCAGGCTCTTTTACAAGTAGAGAGAAACACCCTTATTGTCAGACCAAATATCAGGTGTCTGCTCCTTTTGTGGTTGAAGTGCTGGAGGAGAATAGTTCATAAACACTCAGAGATGGGACTCTGTTAGACTTTCCTTTACATTTGGCTTCATGAGGATTTTGATGATAAGTTCCTTCAAATAATGGTTTATCAGTTTGGGGGCAGTCTACATTTAGAAGAGAACCTGCAGCCCACTTAAATCAATGAAGGAAACTCTCATGGACTCTCCCTAAGCCTCGAGCTGACCCACTGAGCAATACTCAAAATTTATTTACCTCTGCCATGTACTTAGACACCACACCCATAGGTTTTGTTCTATTCACTGACACACCCTTCCCCTCTCTCTGACCCTCCTGGCTAGCTCTCAGTACGATGGGGTGGGGGGTGGTCAGTTGACTCCCCACGTTGGGTGCCAACTGACACACCCTCGCCCCTCTCTCTGACCCTCCCAGCTAACTCTCAGTCAGATGGGGTGGGTGGTCATGGACGAGCAAGACAAAGGAGGCTCAGATCCCCTGGCTGTGTTCCAAGGTTTATTCTTGAAGGGATCCAGGGAGAAAGAAAGAGATCACATGGTACACAGAGGTATATGTAGTCAAGGAAAGGGGGGGAATCGTAATTGGATTTCTTCCAGCTCAGTATGGTCAGAGGGAATAAGGTCAAGCCACAAGGTCAAGGAATGTGCTATCTAAATACATGTTGGGTAGTGGAATGCAACAATTCACCATTTTCAGGTCAGAATTTGTAACTGAAATTGATTAACATGGTCATTAGGGATTGGGTGCTTGAATTAATTCCTTAAAAAATCTACCTCATCTGGATATTTCAAAACCTGCTTTTAATCATACAAAATGGACTCTGTGCAGACAATATTTTTATCTATAGCCAACAACACATTCAGTCTCTTTTTGTGCATGATTCACCATGATGAAATATATATCCAATCATGTCCTGAAAATGGAAAGAATCTTTAAAAAAACCTGTTAGATTTATTTCATTAAAGAGATGACAAGAAATCCTTTCAAAACTAGATTACAGGAAGCACTGCAATGATTGTCAAATGCTGTAGTAAAAGTGGCTAAAGTGTATAAAATCTATTTAGAACAGTTTCACACCACAGCAAACTTTCTAATCAAACTGACTATCCTTCAGGAGTGTATTTTTTCAGCAATTTTAAGCAGTGGTTACCTACTGGGGATTCTGCTGGCAGAGCTCTGTCCTTTTCAAGAGCACTCAGCAAATTCTTTATAACATTGGTTTCATCTTTTCCCAAATTTGCTAATCTGAAATATCCCACACAAGGCTCTGCCTTAGAACGACATGTTGGTGAAAAGTCATCTCCAACACTTCAGGTGATTCTGTAAATAAGATTAAAGAGCAAATGAATTTATGAAAAAGATGTACAGGTACTCAGAAGTGCAGAGCTGGGCTCCCCAGCCGGCTGTTGCAGAGAAAACACAACTCCTGGTGGCAAGAGCTGCTCCCACAGCTTTGCAGGCAGACCCTTTAGTTGCATGTGATTAATCAGGCAGGTTGTGCAGAAGGAAATAAGAAATGCCCCCTTTCCCTGGGCAGCTTTATCACAACAGTGGAGTCTCTGCTCTCCCTGTGTGCAAAACCGAGAGGGGCTCCTCGCTGGGTGGAAAACTGGGGGGATTTTCACTCCTGGAGCCCCAAACTCATCCCTGTGAGCCTGTCAGGGGGCTCCACATGAGATTTCCAGCTGAAGACTCCCACTCCAGCACCTCTGAGCAGGAACTTGTCACTCCTCAGCTTTTGTGCCTGTGCATTCATACATGTGGAAAGGTCGCTGGTTTTATGTGGGTAGGTGTGAAAAGTAGATTTTTGTGGTTGTTAGCAAGCAAATTAAAAAAAAGATAGTGATTAGAATATTATACAAACATTTACAGATATAGATAAAGATATAGATGATTTAAATATAGATAGATATAGATATAGATTATAGAGAGACATAGATATAGATGATATAGATATAGATAGATATAGACATACATTTGTAAGCTAAATATCAGATCTTCTAAACTACAGATATCTGAAAGCTTTATGTAATTAAAATATATTATTATCTACCTGCAATCAACTGCATTGCTGCAGGCAGGGCTGTAAGGCCAATTTTATTACATAGGTGGGTGATTCACCTTTTATTTAACATTGGCACATTTTAACTGGTGGGCTTAGATTTACATTGCTGGACAAAGGACTTAAAGCAAATTACATCTCTTAATTAACTGAATGATCCATACTGCATTTCATGCCTGAACAAATATAATTGAAACAATTGAAATCATATTAGCAATGCAGAAAATAATCAAGCTACTGGCTTAACTCTTGGTAAACACTGGACACTTTTCTGATAATGCAGCAAAAATGGAACACCAGGAATGCTGCAAAGCAGTAACATCAGTGTTGGTGGATTTACAGCCCAAAGAACTATTCTGTTTTCAGCTCTGTAATTTCCTAGAAGACAGGCCCAAAATCATACTCAAAGCAAACAGCAATCATAACTAAGAGAGACATTTCTCATATTCCAGCCCTCACCAAAAGACTGAAATACAAAATTAGCAATCAAACATTAATCTTTTGTAGAGGAAAAAACAATATGACTTAAAAAATATAATTTAAAGACATATGAGTAATTTTGTTATTTCGAATTTCACAGGTTCAAGCTCCACATTCATGGCTGAAGGCAGTGGGTTACTCAAGGAACCCCAGGAGGATCTGGGTTGGAAGGGACCTTAAAAATCATCCAGTGCCACGCCTGCCATGGCAGGGATACCTCCCACTGTCCCAGGCTGCTCCAACCCCAGTGTTCAGCCTGGCCTTGCACATTCCAGGGATGGAGCAGCCACAGAAAATCTGGGCACCCTGTCCCAGGGTCTCACAGAATCTCTCCCTAATATCTGCTGTAAACCTGCCCATTGTCAGATTAAGGTTGTTTCCCCATCCTGTCCTTCCATCCCTTGTCCCAAATCCCTCTCCAGCTCTCCTGAAACCCCTTCAGGCACTGGGAATTTCTCCAAAGTTCCCCCAAGAGCCTTCCCTTCTGCAGGCTCTCATTACAAACTTTGACTGTGCCAAGCTGACTCCAGGCTCAGGCTCTGCAGAGCTCCTGGGGCTTCCATCAAGGAGCCAAGGGACTCCTGGAGTCCCTCAGCAGGAGGTGGAACTGCTCTTTGAGCACCAAGTATCTCCTGCAGACCCTCAGAAGGACCTGGAGCTGCTGTTGGAGTGCTCAGCTGTGTCTGGCTGTTGTGGAAGCACTGAATTCTGCTGAATTCCAGATTCAAAATACCATCATTTACTCAGTGACTTGGACTGCTCCTGTGGAAGAGAAGAGGCAGGGAACATGAACATCAATGGCCTTTCCTGTGTTTTGGAAAATGGAGCTGAGAGAGACATCAGGGCTGGAGCTGAAGCTTGGTGACCCTGAAGGGACAGGGGGAGGCAGAACAACACAAGCTGGAGGCGCTGAATAAGAGGAAGAGGAAAGCAGAAAAACAGCTGGGAGTTAAGAGAGCATTTGGGGTGATAGTCACCACACAGAGCCATATCAGCCAGAGGGGAGTGGGCTTTACTTTAAAATACAGTAATGTCCCATCTATAAGGTGCACCGGGTTATAAGGCGCACTTCCGGGTTGTTGGCAATTTCCCAAACTTTGTCCATATAGAAGGCGCTCTGGACTATAAGGCGCACTATTTTTTTGCAGCGAGAATCCACACGCAACAAAGTGACGAATTAGTAATGGAATGGCGCCATCGCGGGGTTTACTGGCAGGTGCTCAATTTGCAAACATTTTTCATGGATCGGCGCAGCCTTTAAACGCAGCCCCAGGCACCCTCCCTGTGTCGTGGGCCCCAGCACTCCCGCCCACCCCCGGTGCCGGCTGCCGTGGCTTTTGCAGCTGCCGTGGCTTGGCTCGCACTTCTAGGTTGGCAAATTTCCGAACATTGTCCATATATAAGGTGCATCAGCCTGTAAGGCGCACTTCTGGGTTTCTATTAAAATTCTAGTCAAAAGGGAGCACCTTATATGCATGAAATTACTGTACTTTTGGAGCTGACACTATCTGTGTAGGCTAATGGACAAGGCAGAAGGGGACTCAAAATGCAGCAATGCTTTTATCTCCTGTGACAAGTTTGTTTGAAGATTTTTTATAGATAAACATGTCATTTCTGAATTTTTTTGTATGTTATTTTTCAAGAATTTAAGTCTACACAGCAGTTAAATAGGCTACTCTTCATATGTATTATTCATGTTTACAGTTTTATGTATCATCACTTCAGTGTATACGAGTTGTACAACCAGTATTAACTTTGCAGAGGACATTCTGAACTGATGGAAGGGCTGCACACAAATTCAGCAAAATTTCTATTTAGTATTACAGAAGATTTCAAATTTTTTGCTTTTTAAAAACCATTGTATTAGTGATACTCTTGATTATCATAATATATTGAAAGGGAGGGAAACTAACAAAAAAAATTTTTTGTGAAACTATTTGTGAAATCTAAACCAACATCATCCAAAAGAAACCACAGAAGTTCAAATCAATTGATCCAAAAGTAGTTTAAATTCAGTGTCATACTGTGCCTATCACGATCATTCTGCTGGGTTTTAGTTCTATTGCAGTATTTGATGACATACAACTAAAGCTGAAAACTTTGTAATGAATAATTTATTTCACCAATTTTTCCTCTTTTTACTTTTTCAATTTTTTTTTCCAGTGACATATCCATGAATAAACAGATCACAGTTTTCTTTATTCCTAATTCAAAGTTCTCTGACAGTCCCTGCTCTACCAGCTTCCTTTTCCAGTGCCTCCATGTACATTCCAGATTTTGAATTTGAGGAGGGATGGCATCAGAGCTCTGTGCTTTCCCTGTGCATGGTCATACCCCATTGTTTCTATTTCCCAGTTGGACTCTTCTGAAGTAATTGGGTGTAAATGTTCATGGAGAATAAATTAGATTTGGCTTTTTTTAGTGATCCTGAATGCAAAACCAACTCTCTCTGTTCATTGGCACCAATAAAAAACACAGAAGAATCTCCACAAAAAGCTGACACACAAAAGGCATGAGCACAGCTGAAAGGAATGAATTTAAAATTAATATGAATATTCATAGGACTTTTTTTTCCCAGTGTGCTCCCCAGTTGGAATGGTAGGAAAACAACTTTTTCTCTTAGTGGATTCAACTTTGGACAGTTCACCTGTTCCTGATGAGGCCACTGGGAGAATTTGAGCGGTTGAAAGGAAGGACAAGCTCGGGGCTCTTGTCATTCTGGAGCTCAGTCAGTGTTGTTCTGGCCCCCAGCCTGGAGGCATCTCTTTCCTGTGAAGCTTTTTGGAGGGCTCGAGCTGCAAGGCAAAGCAGGGCTGTGTCCTCACAGGAGGAGGAGGAGAACACCCCTGTGTGCAGCATTTGCTGCTGCAGAGCCATCAGTCAATGATTCTGTGATTCTGGCAGGTCTGAGGGATGTGTGAAGCTCAGATCTCCCAATCCACGCAGGGAGGCTGTGCTGAAACATCCCTGACATCAGCCACGAGTCTCTCCTCACTCCCCACACCCCTGGCACCCTCTACCAAGCCAACAGAGGCAGCCTTAGACTATTTTATTGTCCCTCTTTATTTTATTTATTTTATTATCCCTCCTTAGATAGATGTCTAAGAGATTGCAGGATTAAAAAAGTCAAAATCCATACCAAGAGAGGTCTGTGTTACTGAATATAATATACCCTAAGCACAAGGTAAGTTTAAACATAAAATATCATAGCTGGGATAAAAATTGAAGTCAGAAGTTACATTCCACCAGCAGAAGTGATGCTTAAGGCTGTTTTGCATTAGTACATTTGGAGTACATTGTTTCCTAATCTACTCCCAAGAAATGTTTAGGGATTTTATTAACATAAAACAAGATAGTGAGAACAAATTTGATATCAATTAACATACTAATTAAATGTCAGTTAGTAGTTTTAGCAATTACTTGATATTTAATTAACCACTTGAATACCTTGGGAGATCCAGATTATTGTAAAAGTAATCAGAGGGCAATTCCTATGACCCTGTGGGTATATGCTGCATGTCAAGACAATCTGTAGATAGCAACAAAAACAACTTTCTGCACTGTGACCCCAGGTATGTGGAGCTGCTGTGCACCCAGGAGATTAATTTACTCATTTGAAAGAATTAAGTATCAGTTAAAAAGCTTAAACATCCCTCAAGTGATTAGGGACCTACATGAACAACATGAACAACTTACAAAATATCAATTATTTTTGTTCAAGGCATATTTTAAATTCATACTGCAAAACCATCTTGGCATTTATGAAAGTTCCATCCTGCATCAGGAACTTCTATTTTTTACTGAAGAGTGACAAGTATTGGAGAGCAAGGAGTCAAATATTTTTAGCAAAAAACTTACAGTAATTTCACAACTATAAGGCGCACCCTTTTGACTAAAGTTTTGATTGAAACCTGGAAGTGCGCCTTATAATCCCATGCGCCTTATATATGGACAGAGTTTGGAAATTTGCCAACTCAGAAGTGCGAACCGTGAGCTGAGCTACTAGAGTCCTGCCAGCTGGTGCTGGGGCGGGGGTGGGAGTGCCGGGGCGCACGGCATGGGGAGGGTGCCTGGGGCTGCGTTTAAAGGCTGCGCCGATCCGTGAAAAATGTTTTCAAATTGAGCAGCTGCCAGTAAACCCTGCGATGGCATCATTCCGTTACTAATTCGTTACTTTGTTGTGCGCGGATCCTCACTGAAAAAAAGAAGCACACCTTATAATCTGATGCTCCTTATAGTTGTGTAATTACTGTACTTAAAGACGGTAAATATGTATCTGACATCTTCTGGACTCCATTCACACAGAGTGCCCATTCTGCATAATGGAGATTTCCTGGTGAACCATTTCTGTATGGTTTGAGGGGGGAAAAAACCTCTTAACCACTCACAAAACAGGGATGATTAGTGTGTTGATTTGCTGTGTTCTGCAGTAAATGTCCTTCCTCCTGCTTCTTCTGGAGCAGTCCTGGTGTGGTTCAGCTCCTGCTGACAAATTGCACCATGACAGCCTGTAATCCTGTCCCACAGAACCAGGCATTCCCTCTTTCACATCTCCCACTTCTCTCAGTGGACATTTAAACTCATAACTCTCATTTTTATTCTCGTGCTTGTAAACTCAGTGCTTTTGATTGTCTCTATCAGTGTGATGTTTATGCTTCCATTTGTGCTGGTGTATATATCAATATGGAGGAACTGGGCAATGGAACCTTTCTTTGCCTTTGTAGCTATTTTCCATTTGCCATGAAAGAAAACAGAACCTCACTCATCTGTAAGAGAAACTTCGCTGTGTGTTTTCAGTTATTTTTTTCAGGTCTTGGCTCTGTCTCATTCCTATACTGATTAAAGCTTTTCATTTACGATGCACCTTCAGATCTCTCTGAAATCACTGACCCATCCCTCCCACTCCACCAGAACCAATCTAAGTCTCTACTGCTGTCTTTGGAGTAGAAATAGAAAAGGAATCCTCCTTCCTCCTCCCTGCTCACCTATCAGCCCCCTTCCATGGCTACTGACACACCATTTATTAAAATCTTCCCCCTTCTGCTTCTGTCTCCGTCTCCCTTGGTTCTCCTGAAAAACCTTCAATTTATCCTTCAGATGTTATTTATCAGACTTCTTTCATTTATGGGCGGCAACTGCATGCTTTTCTTTCAAGTTCCTCTGGGGCCCTCTCTTGACATAGCCCATACCAAGGAGATTGAAAACCTGAATACTTCAACTTTAAAAAGAATTTTCTTACAATCTCACGTGCATGAAGTGAGCTGATCTCGCTCACAGTTTACAAAGGATGTTCAGGTCTTAACTATAGCTTTTTAGAGTAGATCTCAGAGAGGGTGGTTTGGCATTTTCTCAGCTCAATTCCCCCCCACTGAAATTTAAAAAGAAAATAATGTAAATAAATAATTTAAATTTTTGTGCTCGGTGTGACCATATCCATATAAATGGAGTTCTGTTTCAAGGGTTAAAAATCTTCAGGTAATTCAATCTGTAGTTTTTGGATTAAAAGTTCCACAGTACAGCCCAAGCTAGCCAAATGTTTTGAGGTTTTAAGTATAAATTGCTGTCTTTTTATTAATCCAGTTTTATAATACAAAGATTGTAAAAAAAACCCCTCCAAAATATGGGTTTTTAATCTGTGTTTGATGCAAACTTATATTTGCTTTGTTTGTACCCCACTCTTGGTTCATCCTGAGCAAAGGAACATTGTAACATGGCAGGAAGTGCCCTGAGCAGGAGCCTCATTTATTCACATCTTAAAAACATCAGTGAAGTGTAGAATGAAGTGAATGAACTTGAATGAACTAATTAAGAAACTGCCCATGGTTTATCCTGATTTGGTTTTATTTGTGTTTTCCCTCGAGGGGATCCTGACACCACTGCTTTGAGAGGAGTGACCAAAGCAGTGCTGAGCTGCCCTTGTGGGAGGACATTTGAATTAAACGGTTTGCATCAAAGCCATGTCTGCTCTCCATCATCAAACACAAGATATGGGAGGCTTAAAAAAACATTAATAGCCCTAAGTAATATTGCTGTACTTTGGCATCTGAAAATCATATATTCCTTCGAAGAAGATAATTTGGGAACATATTTTCTCACTATTCTCAATATCGGGAAATATAACCAAACTCAGAAATGAAAGAGAACATAAGGAGGAGCAAAGAATAATTGAAGTAAAAAAAATTAAACCCCTCATTCTGACACTGCACTTTTGGTGATTACATTTCAAATTGCTTTACAAACAAGATCATTGTGACAGTGACAATTTTCTTGTTCTGTTGGCACAAGCGCAGACCTGGGAACAGAGTCAACCTCTAAAAATTTCTCTTCTGTGATGCAAATGTTTCCACCAGTATTTGTCAAAAATTTCTGGCCACTCAATCCCTACCCCTGTGTTATTTTTCACATGCCATGTCACCAAAATCTTAAACCCTGTATTCAACATCTACAGCCATTTTTACATATCTCAAATTTATTAATTTTAAAAACTGAATATTTACTTCATAAATTGAAAAAGGAAATATTTTCAACAATCTAGGGATGTTTTTTTTCCAGATACACTTTGCCATCAAAGCAATATTTATAGATAATAATATAAATCTAATGATTATTTATCTGAATATTTCTCTATATTGCTTAACCCTATATTTATCAATATGCTTGTTCTGTAATCATATACTGGGAAAGAGAAAAATTACATTAAAATTACTGCAGGAGTTGAGGATTTTGTCTGGAAGAAAGAAAAAATAGTCTTTAATCAAAAAAGGCACAATTACAAAAGGATTAATTTTGGATCAGAACATTTCAAGACTTAGATATTTTTCTGTCCCAGCTGAGAGTAGTAATTGGAAAATCACTGTTTACACAAAAAATAATTATTTTCTTATGATCTGCCTTTCTTTCATGAAGTCCTGCATCTCCATCACTCAGCTACAATCTGAGAGATTAGGGACTCAATATACACTGGATTAAAGGTCACCTATTATGACAGACAGGATTTAATTGCAATATTGACATAAATTCCTTATGAACCATAGGCTTAAAGCTGCTTGTACACATCCAGCATACTAAAAAGAGATGGAATATTCATTTCTGGCACTATGGGAAAAAGTCTAGCAGGAGCCTCAAACCAGAGCAAAACTCCTTTTTTAAAAGAAGAAAATTAGGAAGTGTTGGTGGTTTAAAAATTGCAGATTAAATCTTATTCCATTACAGAGAGTAAAAGTTAGCTTGATTGCACTGCTGTAAGAACTTCCTGGGGGAAATTAAACTTGATAATCTCAAGGTGTTTCCCAGAAGACTCCATGCATTCAGTAATGTTCATTATAGTCTGCAGAACACCAGGCAGAATTTCAAGTGAAGACTCCTCAGGTTTAATCAATATAGACATTCTGAATTGCTCACAGTACCAAGGCCAGCTTATGAAACAAAGATGCAGAGGCGAGGGAAGCCAGGGAGCTTCAGGTGGATTTTTTTTTTTCTGCATTAACTGGTGGGTTCACAGCAAAAGGGGAACAGTGGCAGCCAAATCTCCACAACAATTTTGGCAGCAGTGTCATCAGTGCTTCCTTGGGGCTCTGGGACTTCAACAGCTCTGCCTGGTTTCAGTGAATAATCCTTAAAACAAGGTAGCAAATACTTCGGAGATTGCTTGTCACAAGATTTAAAACCTATATATTGCTTTTGAAAACAATTAAGGATTTAACTGTTAAAAAGCAGATTTTAAATGCTTCCTTTAGAAGATCATGGAGAGTATGAAGGATGGGAAAAAAACTAACAAAACAATAAAAAATTAGCTGTTACCTCTCCATATTTTAAAGCAAGAAATAAAGCAATATACAGCCTAAACTCATATTGGTGCTTGTTATCATAATGAGCAGTGGACAAAAATGGCACATTAACAGTTCAAAGCACAAGGAAAATAAATCTTCAGCTGTGATTAAATGAGTTTGCAGCATCTGTGGCATCTTTAGACACGAGAAATTGCCAAATTGCCAATTGCAAAAATAATCCAGCAGGTTTTGGAGCTGGTAAGGAAAAGCTGCTTAACAAATGATTTTAGCTGAACTGACCCTCTTAAATCTTCAGTAACCTGGACAAAGATCAAGAGGGTTTTATGGGACTAAGGGAAGGACCTGGAATTTCAAACAAAGTTGTGGCTGGCAATATTTTTTGAGTGAGCCAGGACAGGATTTATGGTTCTTGTCCATCTGGTGCTGGCTAAGTGGCATCTATTCAGCACAAAAGAGAAATGATGCCCCCTGATTTTACATGATTCATTCCTTTGATGTACAAGGGATACTCAAGCCTGGAAATTCAAACAACTCTATCAATAAGAGCCTGGGAGATGGATATAAATTAAATAAAAATTCTGAAGAGCATTCTGGTAAAAAAAAATTATGTTTCAGAGCCATTAACTTTTTGAGATAAGTGGGCTCTGCAGGGTTCATCCTATTTCAGGAAATGATTGCTCTCCTCTGCCATGCATCTCCTCCATGGTTCTGGTCTTTCCTTGACTCCTTAAGGAGGAGCTGGAAGGTGAATTTTGGGTTTCAGACCATGAGGATAATCTCCAGTGCCTTCTGATGTGCTGGGAATAAAATGGATCCCTCCATTTGTGTTTGAGTACTTTTCCTGGATACTTAAAGGGAATTGAATAAAGTCAGTTTTAATGACTACATTCCTCCTATTTTCTGAAGGAGTAATTTAGTAATTTTCAGATTAATTTAGGTAAAATATCTAAAAAGACTTAAAATAAAATGTGTATTAAAACTTTATTATACTTGGATGAAGCTGAAGTTAATAATTTCCAAGACCTAGTCCTTTCCTGTCCTTTCCCTGTGACTTTGGATTAGAAAATTATGACTTGGATAATTAAGAAGTCTGAGCTACTTCAGAAAAGAAAGTATAAAATGTTCTGCTGAATTTTTCCTAGACAGCACAGTTAGAACTGGGGGTCATTGTGTTGAAAATAAATTCTGCTGAGTTGGAGTCAAGAATAAGAAAAAGAAAATGGGTAACTGAACTTGAGGATCAGAATGTAGCAGTGGTTCTTGAGCAGAGAAAGAGTTTTCTATGCCACCTCATCTGTCATTTGGACTCCTTGGTCAGTATTCCTCATGAATGCTGATCAACATTTTAATTGCCACTAAGAGAAGACAGATCTTTAATGTGCATGGTGTGCACATCAAAATAAAAAAAAAGAAAATTTAATAAGAAATACTTGGTCTCTGTGAATTAAAAAAAAAACCCACCCCTCCTTTATTCTAGTTAAACTGACAAAATAAAAATCTTGAGAGTTAATACCAGCCTCCTCCTCAGCTCATTTGCCATGCACTGATTCCATAGCTCATTTGTAAATGTGACCTGCTCTGACATCCTGATGGAAATTGCTGTTAAACAGATTAAAAAGGATGTGGTAACTTCATTTCTGTATGTGTGTCCTTTTCTTCTGTTCCCATTGCTTCCAGAACATTATCTAACCATTCCCTAGGACGTTATCTTGTTTCTTACACTGGGCAGTGCAAACTGGGATTATAAATGGTGACAGCTTGTTTAAAATATGAATGCAGTGAATTCTAAGCTTGCTTCATGATGAATGGCTCAGGCACGGTCTCAAAGACTCCGTATGAGTTACTGAGTTAGGCAATTACTCTTTTTAATCACTTTCAAGAACTGCTTGATAACTTAAAGAGCAACATGAACCCAAGCACCTCAGTCAAGCAGCACCTCATCTTGGATTCTGAAAGTACTGGGGGAACAATTACAAGTGCACAGGTATGAAATCTCAAATCAATAACAGAATTAACTAATTGAAAATTAATTACTCCATTTCCTTTCCAGATGAAGCTGTCAATACAATCTATGTAAAATAAAGCTCCATAAATTTGGCAACCACTGGAATTTGGAATCTCCATAATCTCTATTGTTTTGATAGCAGGGCAGCTCATAAATTTCAGAATGTTCAAAGTCTTTACTCCAGCTAGAAGTTCCAAGACTAAAACTTTTAAAATTTAGTGAAGCAGTTTTTAAAACAGAACTGGAGATGTACTCTGATGTTCCTTTGACCAATTCATCCCAAATAATGGGAGGAAGGTCTGGTTCTGTAAATCTCAGTGGAGAGAAAGTATTATCAAGTGTGTCAAGTGCTGGAGTCTGTTACAGAAAAAACAGACTTTTTTTGTTTTTCAGTCAAAAAAATGAAACTAAATATATTTAGATAAACTCTTTATGTATTTGGTATAAAAACTGTATATTTAAAAATGTACACCTACACAAATACTATTTATATAGACACACATATAAATACACATCCATTTACTTTTATGTAAATGTACTTAAGTACAAATATATTATTTAACATCTGCCTTGGAGAAGTTTTGCTAAAACAGCTTTGTCATCACATCTTTGACTCCTTCAGCACAATGCATGTCTGGCAGAGCTGGGATTTGACTCTAAATAAGAAGCTGACTTCCTTTCAGTTGGTAAGTGGATGAAGGAATAAATAATTCACATTGTTTGTCTTCATGTTTGTTGATAACCCTGTCATTAGAGCTCATAAGATACCTTGAAGTAATTTTAATATTAAACTTTAAACAAAGTTACCACCTCTGTCTCTAATTGCCCAGTTGGAATGCCAGTCACTCTTTCAGGAGCTGCTATCACTGCCAGGAATGTGGGAGGCACTGTGAGAGAGCACCTGGAGCTGAGAAAATGGGACTGGTGGGTGGGCAGAATTAAAAACCTGGTTTGGGGAGCAAACAGAGACAGGTGAGGTCAGAATGAAGATATCTCAACAACAATCTGTGTTTAGAACGCTCTGAAAAACTGCAGAGCTGAAAACGAGTCAAGATCTGCAGAGAATTTTCTGTCAGCTTGTGTGTTAGCAGTCCACAAATGTTTCTGCCTCTAACACTAACCCAGTAATTACTTCCACAGCAAGATCACAGGGGAACCTGTCTCCAAGAACAAACAGTACTTACAGAGTGAGGAGGGCTGAAATCAATGCTGAGATTTACATTGCCATCTTGAACTTTTAGCTCCTCAGACATGTAGAACTTCAGGTCTAGCAAGCACATCCAATATTAATTTTTGAATAAAATAAAGAATTTCTTCCTGCAGGGAAAGGTGAAATGAATGGGTCAATGCCAAGCACGCTCTCCACACACATATTTCTGGTAGAGGAGGGAACTTCGTTGTTTGACTTCAGGGTTAACTGAAATGTTTTTAGCAATAGGATTGGTAAAAACATCTTCAAAATTGGTAAACAGTAAGAAAAATGAAACCAAAACCCATCCTAGACTAGTTTTTTACCTTTAGCCTGGGTCGAAAAAAAAAGGGAATTGATTATTTTAGTACCTAACAAGTTGTGATTTATCACCAAGAGCATGGGAAACCACTCTGAAAATGGAAGCCTTTCCCATTTCAAGGCACGTGGAAGGAACAGTGGACAGAAAAGAATTCTTAAATAAAAAATATTGTATATTATGGAAAAAAACCTCAAACTTTTGAGTTGCCTATGTCTTCTTTCTACTTGGGCTGATGTAAATTGGCAGCATTTCATGGAGCTCCACTGGGTAAGATGAGCGGTCAAAGAGAACTAGCACAAGCAGAAACAGTAGAAACATTTATATTTTCAACTTTACTAGGAAGAAAAGACAAAAATATTTGATATATATAAAAAAAATACAAGTCTAGGACTACTCATTTTACCAATTTAAAGGACAACTCATTTTACCAATTTAAACTCGTAAATAACATCGAGTAATAAATCCACATTGTGATTCAGAGAAGGAACTGAGGAATTGATTCGACTCCTGGATAATTCTGTCACTGTTGGCATATCTAAATCCATCTCTCTGCAAGTCTGGCACTCCAGACACAAAATGACCATTGTGAGTGATTTCCTGAATTCAGCTCCATAGGATGCTGCAGAACTGCTTTTGAACAGATTAAAAATAACCCATCAGTTTTCACAACGAGGCAATCCAGGAACCATTTTGGGCCCTCGGAGCAGCAGGCACGGCTCATTTCCATTTGGCAGAGTCCTCCTGTGCCAAAGCTGGGCAGTCCTGCCCTGCCTGCCTGGTGCAGGATGGATCCTGGCCTGGGATGATCCCCAAACTGCTCAAGCATGGTTGAGTGGCTGCCACTCAGCTCCTGATGAGAGGAAAAGCTGCCAGCATTGAACAATGAACAGGATGGACAGAGAGCTCACAGCTCCTGTGGGTGCAGCCAGCACACCCAACAGCGACAGAGGTATGATGATTTTAGGGACACCCTGTTGGGAAGGATAAATCAGGAAAACCTTATAAATACGATTGCCTGGCAAAAGATTTTGAAAATATGAAGCTATAAGCGAGATTGAAATGAAAGCCATCTTTGAGATACCAAACCTTAGTTACTAAATAACTAGAAAACAATAGGATGATCAGCTGAAACTAATCCCATCTTGAGGGAACAATTCCCTCTGCTGGAGAGCAGGGTCAGAGCAGATCCTGCTGGCTTGGCAGGAGGGTCCAAAGAGGAGTTTTTAGGGTTTAAAGTGTAACACAGTATGGGAATGTAGTGATTCTTATAGGCTGTTTGTAAATAATATAAAATTTGTATCTTGTATTAGATTAGTTAGTAAAAATTAGAATATTCAATACAGAAAAAGATTTATTGTATTGTAATGGGAACCTTGCTCACTTACTTTCTTCTTTTACCACTCTCTTAACTCTCTCTCTTACCTCTTTCTCATACTCTCTCACTGCCCTGCTCCAAGTTGTGCTGGCAGCTCCAGGCAGGGCCCTTTCACCCACACCCTTTGCAATAAACCACAGCTTCCAAGACCTAACTATAAAAATCTCTCCTCTGTCCCAACCATCCAGCCCACTGTTGCCTCCTACAATCTCCTGCAACACTCAGCTTTTTTTCTGCAGGTCTTGGATACACCATGGACCTCCAGCTGTCAGAAGAGGGGTTTAGATGTGAAGGTGAAACTTCAAAAAATCTGTTATCCAAGTTGGATAGACCTAGAGGGGAAAATCAAACCCCATCATCCTGGTGCAGCAAGCACAGGCCTTGCTAATTTTCATGACTGACACATTGTAATTCAATAACTTCCTTTCTACATAAAATCAACACTTCACAGTACAAAATAAAAAATCAGAGGGATTTACAAATGATTCCAAGCTGTAAAAAAGCTTCACTGCTGATCTAATTCTGCTTTGCTTGTCCCAACAATCAGACACACCAGCACCAGCCATGGATCCCCTCCCTCAGCACCCTGGCGCAGCTCCAACTCTGCCTCCTCACGCCTTAAGTTTTGAGTTTTTCTGTTCTGCTTGGGTGTGTAGCTTTTAGTTTCATATTAAGGGTTACTAGGATCTTTTCACAGGGTGGTGAACACAAAACAGTGCTATTCCAGCTGGGGGCTCAAGGACAATCTCTTCAAACTTCAGGCCCTAAGCATAAACAACATGAAAAGAGGAGGGCGGGCAAGCAAGGAGGATGAAACTTCATTATTTGAAGCTATTAATTGGACAGTAGACTTCTGTATGCAAATGGACTACAACCTATAAAAATGTGAGATCTCGTGACCAAACTCTCTTTTGTTTCCATCTTGGAGCCATCCAGGCAGGGACCATGACTGTGGCACTGGGACTGCCACGTGTGGCCTTTGAAGGCCCCTCAATAAAGATCCATTTATTCTTCTGAACTCTGTCTAGCCTCTGTTCCAGCTCCTCTAGGTATCATTTTCTGAAAGAAAATTTAGTCCATTCTGTCTGTTTTATACCCAATTGGAACAATCCAAAGCAGCTGTAGGTACAGCCTGGAGAGGTGGTGGGAAGGATCAGAAGAGCAGAAGCTGCAATTGATGTGACACTTGGGAGGGTGGCAAGAGGGATGTGTCACCTGTGTGCCCTGGAGGCCAGCAGGGACATCCCTGTGCTGGGGGACATCAGGAACGGCAGCATGGGATGGTCAGAGAGGGGATTGTCCTGAGCTGGAGAAGGCAGATAAAATAAAAAGATATAAAGATGTTAGTGAGCATCCAAAGGAGGCAATGAGGAAGGATTGTGAGGATGGTGAGGATGGTGAGGGGAGGTGTGTGAGGAGCAGCTCAGGGTGCTGGGCTTGGTCAGATGGAGAACAGGAGACTGAGAGAAGACTCAGCATGGTTGCAACTCCCTTGTGAGGGGAGAGAAGGGCACCAACCTCTGCTCTCTGTGACCAGGGACAGGATCCGAGAGAATGGTCTGAACTTGTGTCAGGGGAGGTTTAGGTCTGTTAGGAAAATGTTCTTCCCCCAGAAGGTGGTGGGGCACTGAGCAGGCTCCCAGGGAATGGTCACAGCACCAAACCTGCCAGAGCTGCAACACTCTGACATGATGGGATTCCTGAGTGTGCTATGCCAGGAGCTGGACTCCATGATCCTGAGGGATCCCTTCCACCACAGGATATTCTGTGACTCTGTGGAGGTCCCAGCTGTGCACTGTGGAAGAGAGAAGACAATTAAATCAGTAGAAAGTCATAAAGAGTAGAGTCAGGGCACAGAGCAAGGGGGTCACTGAGACAGAGCTCACATGACTAAGAATTTGGAAGAATTAGACACAGAAGGAGGGGCAGACAAATCACGAGGAGTGAAATGGGAGAATGGAGAAAATCTCTCAGGGATAAGGGAAAGGAGACTTACACAGCGAAGAGACAACGAAGAAAAGAAAAATGAATGAGCAGAAATGAATGAGTAGAACAGAAGTTATGCTTTTGCAGAAGAAAAGACAGAAGAAAAGAAGGGGAGAAAAAGCAGAGCAATTAATAAAAGGAATGAGACAGCAGGGATGAAGGGAGGGACATGATAGCCACATAAACCACCACAAGACACACACATTGGAAGAAACAAGCACTCTCTTATTTATTCATACCTCTGTATTTTATGTTATCTTCCTAGCAGGCATCCCAGAGCTCCATAGATAACTTCTTTTGGGGGTGGAGGGGTGTAAAGCAGGGAATGGGCTGGCAGCATGCTGGTGGTGGATTTACTTCAGCCCTTCTTTCTTCTTGGATTGCTGGACACATATTTATTGAAATTACTCAAGGTAGTGGCTGGCACTTTTTCAGAAATATCAATACCTTATGTGGAATAGAGAGGGAAATTTATTGAAAACCCCCAACAGAACCAAAACCAAAGAAACCTGAGAAAATTCAGAGATGTGAGGAAGGGATTGGTGTCATTTGTCAGCCCTTACCTGATGATTGCAAATATTCAGCTCCTGTAGATCACCAAACACTTTTTGCTATTTGAGTGACATGTGGAACAGAACAGGGGTGTGATTTCTCTTTCCTGAATATTGCATTCACACCTGATTAACACTGCCTGATGGAATAAATACAGAGGGAAATGAAAAAGGCATCCATTTAACATTAATCGAACTAATTCTCATATTGTTCAGATATTTTGTTGGAATTTTTAAGGCTCTGAAGAAACATCTAACATTTTTAGTTCTCCCTTTCACCCCCTATCCTTTTACCAGTTTCTTTCTAGCAGAATGATTTGTCAGAAAAAGAGAAAATTCTGTGAAAGCAAGGGCAGCACATCAGAAGGTTTGATATTTTATTGTTAATCACTCTGACAGATGGACTTATAAACCCAGGGACCATTTTGATGAAAACCAGAGCTGAAAAATGTTATTAGCTTGGCCAGCAATAATTGCCTACTAGCATCCACTGATATTAATTTTGGATTCATAGTTATGATTATTTCTACCTGTCCATTTCCAGGCCAGTTTTGGAGTGCCCAGGGCATGGCCGTCAGGTTTGTGTGTTACCCAGTTTCAAATCCTGAGCTTTTATTGGATTCATTTTTCCTTCAGCAAGTATTTGCTCTTGATGCTTAATCCAGAAGCTTCTTGATTCTGTGCTGAGAATAAAAATATAGAATTACTTCTCCAATTAGCAAACATTTTCAGCTGAAACACTATCAAATCGATACCATATCCTCAGCAATCATTTTACTTACAAAAGTGTGATTTTTAATTATTTTTTTTTCCGAGAGCTCTCAATGCCCATTTCTTGGCTAATTAGCTGCCCCTCTGCCTTATCCAAGTGGCAGAGTTTAATTCCAAAATTAAAGACTGCAAAAACCCATGAAAAAAAGACCTCCAAAAGCAAATGACTTGCATTCAAACAAAAATAAAAAAAAAAATCAGTGCAGCCCTTTCTCCTATGAAAGATTTCTCGTGCAAATCAAAATTCAATGATTAAGAAAATTTTGGAAGACATTTCTCTGGTGATGTTTTGCTCTTTCATATTGTTTATCCTCACGTTTCCTCCCTTGAAGCACCTTGGATGAAGGCAATGAATAGCAGCAATTATATTAATGTATGAGTGTTGTGTTTGCTTCTAGCCACAAAAAAAGGCAGCTCAGCCACAGCTGCCTCAGCAAACACTCTCAGATTTTCTCAGAGCTTTTATTCACTCCTTCAGCTGGAAAGCAGCTTGTTTTACTTGAGTGAGGAGGTTCTGTCCTTTTATTCTTCAGCAGTCCTCATGCAGTGGCCAGTTGTTATTTTTATTCTGCAAGGAGCACAACATGGCAAGAGCAGCGGTTAAGTCTTCTGCTGATGGTTCAATTAATTGCTCCTGATGTCACATTTCACAGTTTCCAGCTCTGTTTGATTGAATGAAGGGTTCTAATCCCACATTTTCACCCTGCCTGCGCGCTGGTGGAGGATGGATTGCATGAATTCATGTCAGGGAAATCCATTAAGGGTTCCTAAATGCATGGATATGCACAGAAATACAACTCAGGGAGCAGCAGCAGCCTGGGAGAGTAAGAGAGGGAACGGCCTCAGCTAGATTGCTCTGTCTGTGATAGCAGATCAAAGGCTGCCTGAACAGATTGTGCTGTCTGGCCAAGGAGTTCCTGAGGCTTTTCAGATAACTTAGTGCACTACTCCGTGTTCTTGGCACAATGATCTCCTCCACAGTAATGAGCTGTGTTTAGAGAGCAGACTCTGTTTTGTTCAAGGATAAAATAAAGCAGTAGCTCTATTTGTCTCATTGTATTCTTTCAGTTTTGCCGTTGTGTTTTTGGTTTTTTTTCCTCTCCGTCTTGGTTACCAATAAGAATAAGTTAGTCCAGATTTACAGTGGCATTTGAACATCTAGCTTGGTGATGGATGATATTTTCAAAAGTGAATTACATGGATAATGCACTTAATTCTGAATAAACTCACTGGCCTAAACATGGGATTTCTGATGATCCTGTCAGCATTTATCTGTATCTTTGCATGCCTAAACATCTCTGTTGATCTAATCTTTCATTTAGGCTTTACTAGAAGCAGAAAATTCATTCCCCTGCAACTCTTCTATGTTATCTCAAGGATGCAGTGAAATGTCCAACACAATCTGAGGAATACACACAGCAAGCAGCAGAGAATTCAACAAACCTCACTCTGTGGGTTTTACTCCCTCATTTAGGCACATTATTATCACTGGGCAAGAACTTTTTTTTTTTTAACTCAGGCATCTTCTGATTCCTTTTTTTGCTCGGGAAGAAAACAAGCAGGAAAATGTGCAGTGAAACATGGAGTGGGGTTGGGACTGAATGATCTGATCTTTGAAGTCCCTCCAAACCCAAATCTCCGATTCTGTGATTTGAATCTTTCCTCTTTTTTGGTTATAAAGTTCCCTCTTTTACCTTATAATAAAATGACCATATATCACTATATATATGACCATAACCATATTGTGATTCCATCACAGGGTAAGTAGAGTAATTTCACAATTATAAGCTGCACCTGATTATAAGCCGCACCTCCCAGTAGCCGGGCAGACCATGGGATTTGTCCATAGATAAGCTGCACCTGAATATAAGCCACACATTTTTTCTTTTTTTTTTTAATAGCCAGGATCCATGTGTAACAAAGTAACAAATTAGTAACAGAATCGCTGCCAGCGGGGTTTGGTGTCAGGTGCTCAAGTTGCAAACAGTTTTCATAGACCAGCCAAGCCTTTAAAGGCAGCCCCAGGCACCCTCCCTGGCCGGCTCTCACTTCCGGGTTGGCATTTCACTGGGATTTGTCCATAGATAAGCCGCACCTGATGATTAGCCGCACTGCTGGGGTAGGCTGGATTCTTCAATGAAAAAGGTGTGGCTTATAATCTTGAAATTACTGTAACTTTCCCTGCCTTCATCCTACATGGACATTTAAAGTTCTGTGTGTTCATTTCACTGAAGCAACAGCATTTTGTAAAACATGGGTCGAAATCCCAGAGCCAAAATCTGCACTTCCTTTGATGTCTGAACCAGCAGGAAAGGTGAGCTGCTTTCTTTGTAGGGAGATGATTAATGAATTGTTGGCAGTAATAAAGAAGCAGACATCTTGGAAATATTATTATGGATCACATATCATTTCAAACAACAAGTCTGCCTCCCTAAAACATTTTATTTGTTATATTGTATAAATCGATTGTAATTTGCTACTGGCTTCTTTTCAAATACATTTCTTCATTGCTGCCTTGGTAAATAATAAATCACACTAACTATTACTTCAAAATTGAGTGTTCCAATTTAGTTATGAATGGTGAAAGAAGAGGTATTTCAGGGTACAAAATCTTTTAGTAGTTCATAGAAAAATAGCTTCTTAAAGATAACCACATCCAAAATCTTTAGAGACAGACCAGCCCATAGTGGTGCACGTGCCCCTGTGAATGAAGGCAGCCTGGAAAACTGACAAGGTTATGCTAAATGAAATGTTTTCTTCAGATTTATCTCCAGACATAAATCAGAAACGTATCTAGATGTTTGCTTCTTCCAGATTGCCAATTTGTTCTTTGTATAAAAAGATTTGTTTCTCACGCTCAGTATGAACAAGTCATGCTTCTCATATATGAAATAAAACTGAAGGAACAAAAATGATTCCGTGCTAGTAGACCTTGATGGGTCAAGTGCATCTCTGAAATCTCATGGATAATTTGTATTAAGATGCACTATTGATTTTTCTTTTCTTGCCTGGTTTTACATGATGTTAGCTTCAAGACTCAACAAACAGCTCTGCATCCAAAACACACAGGCACTGAGAGTTTTTGTATAATTTTCAGAGAAAATATGTAGTATTCATTAATTTTTATATTTATCTTTTAAGCTGCTTATCCTTTTCTTGGGTCAGTTGGTTTCTTTTTATTTTTTCCCCTTTTATCTATTTTCTTAACTGAAATATTTTTGACAAATGCCACCTAAATCCAAAAGCAAAACTCTTGTAACTATTGTGATGGACTATCTAGTGGCTAGCACCAGATGTAGTATTTAATTATAAATTATAAAAGTTTACTCTGGGGGGTTTTTTTTGTTATTTGCAAAAAAAAAAATCTTTTTTCCAAAGTCCTGCCTATTCTTTGGTTTCCTGCAGGAATTCATGATCTCTCTGCTTATGCATCTCATTTGGATGTGTTATCTCATTCTACACTGAGATACTGACTTTACTAGAGATAAATAAAGATAAAATATAGATTAGGATGAGTCAGCAATTCAGCTCTACAATCTGTGAAGAGTTTACTGGAGTTAACTGGACTTCTGCATGTTCAGACAATCACATGAAGGAATTCTGCAATTAAAGACACCCATGAAAAGCATAACTCCATAAAATAAAGAACAATCCAGGCCATGTTGGAATGGCTGTTCATCAACTTCAATTTTTAACCACATAGGAAGAGATTCCTGACTTTTTTTCTCCATGTGCCCATCTTTATCTTTTTTCCATGAAGAGGCAGTTTGATAATGAGAATTTCCTGTTAAATCCTCATATTCAGTTTAGAAATGTTCCAGGAGAAAATATGGAAACAGCAGTTTGGGGTAAAAAAAAAATAAAAAATAGACCCAGAGATATATAATCACTATTGTGTGATCTGTTGTGCTCCTGACATACATTAAAAGATCCCTTGGAGAATTCTGTCTCCATTCATTATATCCCAAAGGAGTCTGGTTTCACTGACCTTGCTCTCAGTGTCGTGTGTCCTACTGATTTAAGGAGTTTTATACAATGAGTAGCTCAAAAGGGTGAAATTAGCCCAGAGAGCCATAATATATAAAATGTTCTTTGCTCAACATTAATTAGTTTACCTGACTTTCCTCTGTTAGGTCTGGTCTCCAAGGTACATGGAATATTTTGATTTCACATGCCATAACATCAGACACTTAAGTTCTTTAGTTTCATATCCTTTCCTGGGGGTGGTAATTTTGTTTAAATAAAATCTTACTTCAGCAAATAAAAATGAATTTTTGTCAGATTTAAAAAACAAACCAAAAAAAAAAATAAACACCTCTTTTTACTGGGGACTTGGGGAACTAGATGATGAATTAGACTTTTTGATAACCGAAGATGAATATTAGTCTGCTTCCAGTCAAAAACTTCAGCACTTGAATGCTGAGCACTTGAATAGGGATGCTCGTTGACACAGCCTCCAAGACAATGCACCAAAATAGATACAGCTGCTGAAGTGGAAGTTGCTTTCAGCCAATGAATTTCCGGCTTGTCAGATTTGTATGCGTGTTTGAATGCGAGGGTAATGAAATAACATTATAGATTTCAGAACCAGGGCAGCCTTTATTCAGATAAGGTTATAAGCAAATATGGTTTAGAATGAGTGTCTGCTGAAGTAATAGAATCTATTCCCCACTTCTCAGGAGTTTAACTGTTTGCTGCAGCACTTAAACATGCACAGAAATGCAGAAATTCACTTTGGGGTCACACACAAAGAGTTTTGCACCTTGGGCAAGCAAACACTGCTGAGGTCACGAGGGCGATCTTCAGGCAGCTTGGTGTGAGTCTGCACAGACTTAACTCTTAATTCCCAGTGGTTCTTCTCATATGGGTATTTCTCACATCTTAAAGCCAGCCACTAGTAAACAAAATTAAGTAAAAATCACAGTAATTTCACAACTATAAGGCACACCGGAGTATAAGGTGCACTCCCAGGTTGCCAGCAAATTTCTGAACTTTGTCCACATATAAGGCGCACTGGACTATAAGACGCACCTTTTTTTTTTTTTTTTTTCAGGGAGGATCCGCGAGCAACAAAGTAACAAATTAGTAACAGAATGGCGCCATTGCAGGGTTTACTGGCTCAGCTTGGGGCTGGGTGAGTTTGGCTCGGGGCTGCCTGCGCAGCCCGCACTTCTGGGTTGGCAAATTTCCAAATTTTGTCCATTTATAAGGCGCACCAGATTGTAAGGCGCACTTCCGGGTTTCAATGGAAATTTTAGTCAAAAGGCTGTGCCTTATAGCCGTGACATTACTGTAATTGTCAGATTGTTGTGAGACCCAAAGGTTATTTCTCAAGAAAATCAGCATACACTGAGGCCAGACTGTCAGACATAAACCCATAGATCAACACTGCACATTTATAACTCTAAACTTCCAAGCACTTCCAATATAAAGAAGGCAGAATTTTTAAAATCACCTCACTGGGATGCAGATTTTAAATAATTAAAATTATACTAAATAATAGCTTAGAGTTTTGAAGCATTCTCAGTTGCTCAACTCTTCAGAGGGTTAATGCTAATGCCACTCTGTAAAGCTAACGCCTCTCATCTGGAGAAAATTCTCCTGTCAGAGCAGCATTTGCAGGATAAACTTTTTAAAAGCCCTTGACACATCAATGAAAAGTCTCGTAGCACCAGTATCACCACATTATTCAACAGAAATATCACAAAAGCAGTTAAGTGGAGCGAGAGGGAGAACAGCAATGAGCTGCTCCCACTCACACCAAGCAGAGCCAGCAAAGGACCTTGTGCCTGGAAGAAATGGAGCCGCATCTTGCACTGGATCTGATGGAAATCCTCCAGTTGCAAATGCAAACTATAATAGGTTATTAAAATATTAAAGATAAAAGTGACCTTTGGTTATTGGGGTTTGTAAGTTTAGCTTTCTTTTTTCTTTTTTTTCAAATCAGGAAAAAAGAATTTTGTGCAATTCAAAAGAAATGAGTTGGCAGTAGAGATTAAATTCAAATGAATAGCATGACCATGACAGAATTAAAACTATGTTCTATAGAGCTACTGAAGATATTTATTCCATTACCATTTCAGTCTTCTAAGGAAGTCTTTTAGCCTACTCTCAAAGGGCTGAGCTTGTGACCAAAATATTCAAAGCAAGGACCAGAAGTGCCCTGAAGAGTATTGAAGTCTGGGGATAATTTTTCTGAAGAACTGGAGTAAACAGGCAAAGTGGAGCAGTCACATTCTGGGAATAATTGCTGCCTCTGGTATATGAAGTTATTCAGCACCAGGCTATTCAGCAGTAATTACACCACCCCTGGGCAAGGATGATTTAGTGCAGCACACTGGTGAAAGCTGCATAATGAAGAGAATGGGATCTGGCTGGTGCTGAGCACACCTTTCCAAATGTTCATTTGGTTCAGCTGGCAAGAGCCAGGCTGGACTGCACGGGAAGGTGAGCAGTGTGGTTTGTGTCACAAGGGCTCGAGTGCCACAGCATTTAGCACTCTGCAGCCAGCAGGTCAAACTGCCCTCATTTAACTCTGTGCAAGCCAGCCAGCTCACACACAATTGCATGTGTCTAATTAAAAGCTGCATGTGGTCTGCTAGGCCACCCTCTGATGTTAATGCTTAATGCAGTTTAGCACATTTTGTTCTGGCTATGTTGAAATCAGGCAGAACAAAGCCATCTATAGGCTCTAAAATCAGCTACAATGCCCCATATGCTTGAATGGGAAAAAAAA
>VRYO01002184.1:20426659-20446499 GCA_009812075.1 Sialia sialis
AGTACTGTATTTCTATTTTAATTTTCCCAGTAAAGAACTGCTATTCCTAATTCCCATATCTTTGCCTGAGAGCCCCTTGATTTCAAAATTATAATAATTTGGAGGGAGGGGGTTTACATTCTCCATTTCAAAGAGAGGCTTCTGCCTTTCTTAGCAAACACCTGTCCTCCAAACCAGGACAAAAGGACATGCTTTGGTTTCTCCTGCTCTGAGCAGGGAGAGGAGACTGCCCGGCTGTGCCAGCCTCAGTGACTCTGAGAGAGCTTTTATTGCCAGGGTTATGGGAATGTCCTGAGTAAAGCCCAGGAAACATTACCTTAAATCCTCTGCTGCTTTAGGGGCCAGGCTTCATCCTCAAGTTTTATTTCCAATAGTGTTCTAATGAGAAAACCACCAGTGGGAAGGAGCACTTGCTGTTAGATCTATTAAACATGATTAAAAGAAAGAGGCTGGAGTGCAATTAAGGTAAATATTTCATTGAGTTTTATTAATCTGCAGAGATTGTATCCAAAGCAGACACACTGAGGTCTGAGAGTCATTGTGTTAAATCCTGTGAGAATGGGGCCGTGGACTGTGGATGGAAGGTGGGATAGAGATTTATTTGTGATACTTTAACAGACATTATCACTTTAACATCTTTCAGTCCTTTTGCTACTACCAGTACACACACACAAAAAAATCAAAATTTGAAAAAAAGAGTAATAAGCAGTATTCTGATCCATAAAGAACAGAATTAGGCAACACAGATATTGAAATTATAAGATTTATCCTATGCTTCTCAGTTTAAAAAATTATTCATAATAATGGACAGACACTGAAGTGTTAAATTCTTCTGGAGACAGTAGACAACTTATTCATTTCTGAAAGTGGCAGTAACTGAATGCTTAAAAAATGAAAGACTGTTTTCAGTAACACAAGGTGTTTTAATTTAGATCATATGTCAATAACCTCCTGTTTTTCCATTTTGGTTTGCATTTATTGCCGGCTTTCTTCATTCTGCCTTATCTAACAGCTCGAGGAAATAACAATTTGTGTCACAGATTTACCTCTCAGTCTCTCTGACCATTTTCTCATTCAGATATATTTTCTATTTCATCACCTTGACTTCAATTCACTAAAATAGAATGGAAATATGCAAGAAGTGATATTCAAAAATAAAAATATGATATACTATATACATCTGTGGCAGCACAATGGCAATGGTAAACTGCAGTAGCAAGATAAGAACACTTCTTTTCTCCTGGCCTCTTTTCTGTAAAAAATGTAAGGGCTGAGATTCTTAATCGAGAGCCTGCACAAATCAGGTGTTTGAAGTATGACACCACCTCCCACTCGAGCCATGAGGAAAAAAACTGAGAGAGAATTGGCAAGAAATATAAGAGATGTAAAAACTGGCAAAAAATGGGTTTGTATTCACTGGTCTGGCATCTCTGACAATTGAGATTTTAGGAATTGATGATCACTGGCCATTCCTGCTGTCTCTCTATAAAACTGAGAAATTTGTTAATTCCTGTGGTACAGCAAAAATTAGTCAAGATACAGAAGCAGGGGATTAATAGGAAGTACAAAATGGGATGTTAATTCTATTGTCAAGTTGAAAAAGAAAACTTTGGAAAAAGTCCTCTAATTTTCCACTGGAGAAAAAACCCTACATAAGATGGATGCACAGAAAGATGCAGATCAAACCAATCTGCACAGCTCAGCCCTGCATTATTTGAAGAGCTGAGGCTGGTTTCAAGAAGCTGCCTTGATCTTAGAGCTTCATAATCAAATGCATTGTCTGGAGCTGGAATGGATCCAATCTGCTTTGAAAGGCCTTTGCTACATCCCTCCAAAAGCATGAGAAAAAAGTATACAGGGAAAAAAGTCTGATCTGATCTTCATCTCTAAGTTCAGAACAAAGATATTTTAAAGAAAGTCACTTGTACCTTGCTGCGTGCTGACAGAGAACTCAGAGGCACTGAGGAAAAAACCAGAATGGATTTCAAATTAAATGTGGAAGGAATAGCCTTTGTGCATCTGTAGGAAACAGAGGAGAATCTGAATTCTTGAATTTCAGGACTGCTGCCGTGGTTATTCAGCCAGTGGCTCTGCCTGGTGTGCTGGACGCAGATCTCAAATGCTTCACCTTCTTCTATAAATATATACAAAGGGCCTCCAAAAAGAAAAAAGGAAAAAAAAATTGAGAGGACCAGCACACAGCAACATCATTTAAACACAATTATAATGAACTAATTCATTAACATCGTTATGATCTGTATCTCCACAATTCTTTGTCAATTTTTTACATCCATTTTTCGGACACCAGCATCATGCTGGCACATATAAAACCCCTTCTAAACTATTTTTCAAAAACACCTGATTTTCTTATCAGTCTTGTGATATTTCTGTCCACACTTACATGCACAAGTATTTAAAGAATACAGCAGCAAGTCACAGAAATCAGTTACACTCAGACTTCTGCTGTGGAACACTTTACTGTCCACAGAGATGAAAGATCTACATATGAGACAGCCATGGAAATAAAAACATTTGGAAGGTTTCACTTGTAATTTAAGTACAGGAAAAAAAAATCCAGGAAAAAATACACTTATGATGAGCACAGCCTTTAGTTCTTTCGGCATTTAACACTTCATTCCCTGAACTCAGCTTTCAACTGAATGAGAAACTTTCATGCCCTTCTTTGGGGATCACTCATGCTGATCACTCACCCTTCAGTGTCTGATGAATTTTCTATTTATTTCAGACTGAAATTACAGTAATTTCACAATTATAAGCTGCACCTGATTATAAGCCGCACTTTTTTTTTAAAAAGCAAGGATCCATGTGTAACAAAGTAACAAATTAGTAACAGAATTGCTGCCAGCTGGGTTTGGTGTCAGGTGCTCAAGTTGCAAACAGTTTCCATAGACCAGCCAAGCCTTTAAAGGCAGCCCCAGGCACCCTCCCTGGCCGGCTCTCACTTCCAGGTTGGCATTTCGCTGGGATTTGTCCATAAATAAGCTGCACCTGATGATTAGCCGCACTGCTGGGGTAGGCTGGATTCTTCAATGAAAAAGGTGCGGCTTATTATCTTGAAATTACTGTTCTGTATATATTTTATAAATGAGACATCCCTGATCTCTAAAAAAAATGAAAAAAAAAAAAGCCTACATCAAACAATATAGTCAGTGAAGTAAAACTTAAAACTTCTCTATTAAATCTTACCTTCTTCTGCCATCCCTGACAAGTCCTCTTGGTAAAACAAATTAATTAAGAATGAGATTTAAAAATCAAATATTAACACATGATAAAGCAGTGATGGCAGCAATAGCAGTGGATTTGTTGGAGCTGTGACGTGCTCAGTCCAAGCCCTGCTCTGCCCTTGCCCCCTGTGATGACCCCAGCAGTGGAAGATCTGACCAGCAGGGCCTTGTTGCATAAAATACTGTAATCTTACAACATGAACAAGATCTTTAGGATCTGAACCATGGAGTTCAAGCTCTTGTACCTCAGAGCTTCTCGTCCCAGTTTATTAAAAATTCAAACTCCAGCTGTGGACTTGCCTTTGTAGTGCTCTGTCAGGGCACCACCCAGAGGACAGAGGGACAGCAGAATAGAGATTGCAAACGACATCCCCAAATAAAACACTTGAATTACCAGAATCACCAGCTTAATCACATCCAAACACCTTCCCCACATCTCTCTTCCACTGATTTTTGTGTAACATTTTTGTGCAGTATAATGGAACAGGAACATCTTTGAAATGTCAACTTTTTTCTTTGATTTCTCAGAGAGAGAATTTCTTTCCTGAGTAGTCCTCACTTATTTTTTTTCTACAATCTGTGCATGATCAGAAAATAAAAAAATGAATTCATTAATTCTTTGAAAGTGAGGGTAAAACCCTGCATTTGCAAAACGAATGTGCAAGTTCCTTCCACTGTTCAACAATGAATCTATTTCCTGATTGGGTTTTTGATACAAATTCACATCTACCTGCTGACCCAAACAGATCCCCACCACATCTACCATGTGTGAAATTATTAAACTGTTTGATCACAAAGATTCAAATAGAAAAGGAAATGGATGAAACAAAAAATTGAAAGGCTTGTGGCATTAAAAAAACACCTTTTTTAACATAGCTATACATTATTAATATTCCTACCGAAGTTGTTATTTTTAATAGTTCATCACCACAGCAAATAAAACAAAACTTCTACTCTACTAATGTAAGTTAAAAACATTTTTGTTGTTTCATTTTAACTCCACAGAGAAAGACTATTATTTACCCAAAAAAAACCAGTAAACACTTCCTAAAATCTGATCCCAAAAAAACCCCTAATGGCTGTGTCAAGCGGATTTTGTAGTGTTCTGTACTAAGGCTGAGCTCAGACTACAACTTTTTTTTCAACAGCACTATTTTGATATCAATTCAAATGTCTATTCAGAAAATCAGTGGAAGCAGAGTGACTTTGAGTCAAAATAGTTTAAAACTGCCCAGCAGATTAGAAATGTTATCAAGGAGGAGACAGCAGAAATCTCATAACCTGTGTTTCCATAGGAAGCAAAGCTGAAAGCCAATTGCCTCAACTCCTCCAAATTTTTGACAAAACCAAAAATCAGTTTTTTTCCTGTGGATGAAGCAATTGTGATATTCCATCCCTCTCAGTGACAGCACACGAGTCTGCCACTCACCAGAGTTCTGCTGATTAACACTGAAGATGCATTTCAACCAACAGCTTCCACTTCCCAAAGACATTTTATTGGGAAAAAAGCAACAATAACGCCCTCAGAAGCTCGGAATGGAGACAAAGGAAACTCAAATACATCAGAGCAGCCAGAGCCTGCAGTCTAGATAAACAATATATGCTCTGTAACCGACAACAATTTTTGTAAAAAGAAGCAAACAGTCTTCAGTTTACTGGTTTAATTAAAACCACCCAGAGCATCTCACATTCTGATATAGAAAATCATGGAAATAAATTAAGGACACAAACAGTGCTAGTTTCTCAACTAAACTGCTCTATTTGTGTTTTATAATCATAATTTTCTATATATTTTCATTTTTCTTTCCCTTATGCATTTTCTAAAATGGAATTACAGCAGCCTTTCCTTATCTTAAAACAAATAAACATCTCATCAATAATTTCACACGATTCTCTTAATCTCTACACAAAGCATCATACAAAAAAAAAAAAAAAAGCCCTGTATAATCTAGAGTTATACATTATTTCTGTTTTTTTGTTGGAGGGTACAATTCAACTCAGTGTAAAGAGAGAAAACATTATTTGCAAGAGGTACAAATTTAGGTGACTCCTCATATTCATACCTAAGGTGTCTACACAAGACTTTGCCACCTAGGCTGTTGTTACAGAGATATATTAGACATTTTTATTCAACATACCTTTAAAACAACCACTTGTCTTCTCTTGGAGAATGAGGTAGAAATGGCTGTTTATACTGTCATTGCTCGTTCCTCTACAAAAAGGAACCATTACTGTTGCCTTCAAATTAATTTTTAGTATATATCTATAAACAAGTAGGAAAAGCTCAATGTAGAATCCCAGAAGCTACACAAAATTACTGAATTTTTGTTTAAAATATTTTTAAGTGTAGCCTATTAATTTCTAACACACTTTAGTCCCTGTGGAACCTTCTTGAGCCCTTGTTTTAGTCCAGCTACCTTGTGGCAGCCTCTTGATGCCTGGGTTTTGAGCACTTACTGCCTGTAAGTTTCCTTCCACAATAAATAAAAACAACCTCTTGGGCTAATTCTATCTGCCCAGAGTCAAAACCCTTTATGTATTTAACCATTTTTTAAATTTAAAATACAGGAATTGCAAACCAAAGCAACTGAGGTTGTACCTGTACAGCAGAAAGAAAGTTAACTTTAAATATCTTACTTTGCCAAACTTAAATACTGGAATAAACTCACCATGTAAATATGATAATGAGTAAATTCTAACATATTCAGTCAAACATCTACGGAATTTTTTGTGTCTTGCTTAATTAGTTCCAGTTACATGTGCTGCTGTCTCTCATTAACTTTGTAATTCCTGGGCATGCATAGGTGGGTGCCTCACTAAATATCCTTTGATTAACGCACAGCACTCATATAATATATGCTAATTCCTATTTGCTAGCAAGTTAATTATAAAACTTTGATAATCTGTTTTGATAAATTTAGTTCAGTAGAAAATATGTGTTCCTAGAACAGAATCGTATTAAGTTTGTTTCGCTTCTGACTTTTCAAGGCAGTTACCTGCTGCCTGTTGGGGTGAATCCTTTGGCTGCAGAACTGCAAAGCCGAGTTCAGAGTGAGATTTGTTGTGATTTAAACCCAGCTCCTGACTCACCCTCCTCACTCCACCCCAGAGAGATGGCAGCCAGAAGTCAAATTTGTGGGTTGAGATTAGAACAGTTTAAGAATGGAAACAAAGTAGAATATTATAATGATAGTAAACATTAATAAGGATTAATAAAAAGAAGAAGGAAAACAAACAATTGCTCACCACACCCTGACAAATGCCAGACCCTGAGTGTCCCACTCCAGGGAGCTGCCCAGGTCATGCACTGGACACTGGTTTTATGGTGTGGAATGTCCCTTTCCAGGCTGGGTCACCTGTCCCAGATCTGCTCCCTCATCCTGTTTTGGTACCGCCTCACAGGCAGAACAGGAAAGTTCTGGATTTAGGATTGAAACACTAATCTTGAAGAAATTAGCATTTTAGTTAAAAGTTAGAAGAAACTGGGCTTGAGATAGTTACCTGAAACTTAAATAATTGATTGCCTGTCAATTTATGTTTGCTCAGCTGTGCCTGCAATGGGAAAGGATGAAACCAGTAGGGAGGGCCAAAGAACACAAACAATTGCAACCAGAAACTCATTCTTTGCAAAACTGGAGTTGTCCCAAAAGCCATTTGTATTGTCATTGATAGAAAAGGTCGAGAGTTCAGGGCAAGGAAGACTCACCTTACTTCCTCCTTTTCAGACCCCTCCCCACAAAAACGACCCCAGACTTAATTCAATAAGCCAACCACGCTGCTTAATTGCCATTCAAGCTAATTATAATAGGAAGCAGGGATGGGAGGGGCTGGTGTTATGAACATGAATTTGTTTGAACCTTTTGTCAATAAACAGACTCTGTGACCACCTGTAATTTTGCAGTGTGTATTGGAGGGTTACCCCACGCTGCTGCCCAGCTCTTAATAAACACACACTTTGTAACTTTAAATTGTTAGAGAGTCTTTTGTCTGTCACAGTTGAGTATCGGTGTTAGAGCAAAACTCAGATTTTGGTAAATCAGGATGAACACAACTCAACAACAACCAAAACACCAGAGTGTTATCAACACCATTCTCTCACTGAGCCGAAGCACAGCCCTGTGCCAGCTGCTGCCATGGGATTGACTCCACTCCAGACCAGGACACCACTCTTCTTCCTCCCATCCTTCCCAATCCCACCAACTCCTTCCATTATGGTTTTGCTAAACCCTTCTGGCATAGGGAAAAAAAGAGACATGGGAACAGTGGCAACACTCTCCTGTGGGGACTGAGATCTTTTGGAATTCTTCTTCTTGTGGAATTTAGGTTTCCACTCTTCTTTCTTGGTTGGTATCTATGACTTCCCTCCCTGTCTCCAAATCCAATTGTACATAAGTACATCTAAAGGTTGCTGCAATCTGCCTTTTATTCTCTTCTCTCTGGGAGTCCAACAAAGAGTAACACTATTCCAAATTCATCATTGGATTACCCTTATTCCTTAAGAAATTAATTTGAATTCAACTCACAAAAACACACTGTGAATTGTAAAACTCATCTTAGATATAAAATTAATTTTACATGGGCATTCAGAGAAGTGATTGTCAGTAGATAGCAGTGTGAAGCCATACCTGTATTTAAGCAAAGTTAATCTCTTGTACAAACAAAATGCTGCTTGCTTATTCAGTTTCCTTTAGCTAAATTCCTAAACTTCTAAGGACTTCAAAGAACTACAGAGAAGTGAGATAAAGAGCTTATCTGCATAATTCTTATGGTAATTCACAGAAGGTGTCTTGACTAAAAGGATGTCTACGTGCACACTGAGGACTCACTAATTCCCTTCCTCTAAACCCTAAGTTATTATACACGTATTTAATTGGAATATATCTGACTCTGCTTCCAGAGAGTGCCTGGTTCTGGACCCTGCTGTGGGCTGGTGACTCCCAGGCTGACCTGGCACTTTTTGGGGTATCTAGAGAAGTTTTTGGGCCAGGCTACTTCACAGTTCTCCTGTGCAGAGCCTGAAGTACAAATGCTCACTCCCAGCTCAGAGTCCTGCCCAGCAGCAAAGGATTAGGAGATAAAATACCCTCTACATCCTAAAATCTGAAACTACTCATTTTCTCACCAAGTCCTCCCTTCCCCAGCTCTACACTCCCACATCTCCAATATAAGTGACTTTTTTCTTAGGATAGAAACAAGTGAAATCCCAACATTAAACATCCCTGACATTACCATTTCCACAAAATATTTATAACTTTGTAAACCTTTTAGTTCACAGAGCTCAAAGACAAACTGAAACGATTTGCGTTTACAAAAGAGGTGGAGGTTTCCCAGGGAATTTAAATGGTTTTTATTAGTATGGTTTTATCACTTATGTAAAAATATTTATCATTTTAAATTCAATTTCTGCCTTTAATAAATTCAGCAGTTATTCAAAAAAAGCCTCACATGCATCACACACACAGCGACCATTCTCAACCAAATCAAAAAAAGTAGCACCACCATTTCAAATACTTTTAAACAAATTGCATGCTGCAGCCTGAAGAAATTACAGGTTTGTTTGTGTTTTTTTACCCTATGATCCTTGTTGTGTTTTTGGTTTTAACTGTTTACTTATTGTGATGGTTTGATAATTCTGAGTGTGCAAATACTTTCTTATTGCTAAATAGGTGAATGTTTGCAACAGTAGTTCAGAAAAAAAATCACTACATATCTTCATAGACATTTTAAATAAATATAAGCTAACTGGGGTTTTTTATTTAACAAATATGGTGCAGTACTATTTCACCTCCACAAAGGCAGGAAGCTTTTCCCTTTAAAAAATACAATATAAAGAAACATAATTATCTCAGAGTTATAAAACAAGGCCTGGAAGGTCATTGCTTTCTACTTCATGCTAATTCCTCCTAGAATGACACTGATTTTATGCCCAGTAAATAACTCATCATGAGAGCATCCCTGGGCCAGTCACCATCCCTCATCAGAGCTGTGGGGACAGGACTGGCTTCACCCGGAGCAGGTCCAGGTGAGATGACAGGAGGAAACTCTTCCCTGGGAGAGTGATGAGCAGGATTTTCCCAGAGCAGCTGTGATTTCCATCCCTGGAAGTGTCCAAGGCCAGGCTGGACAGGGCTTTGGTGCAGCCTGGGGCAGTGCAAGGTGTCCCTGTCCATGGCAGGGGTGGCACTGGATCTGCTTTAAGGTCCTTCCAACCCAAACCATTCTAGGATTCCATGACATCCTACACTTCCAGTCATTTCCTCTGACTTTTGGGAGATTTCATTCTTTTCCCACTTTCTTTCTCTGTAAATATATTTCCAGGATTCGCTTTGAAGCAGCCTACCAACAGCAGCAATTGTTTTCATGCAGTGCTGGTCTGTAGGTTTGTTAGGAGCTCTGACAGAGGAACTGCTGACTCAAGCTCAGCTGCAGATTCTGGCCAAGTCAAGCAGAACATGTAGGTTGGAAACAACCTCTGCACCAATGGTAAATGAGTGTGTCCCCACAGGTCTGGCATAACAATAGAAGTGAATAATTCATATCATGTGGGAGCAGACAATTGTAATGCATCTGGAAATACAAAATATATACAAAATAGGCTTTGTTTATTTCTTTTAGTTTCTTTCCTTCTGCTTTTTATCGGTGACTCCCTTTCTGCCTTTTGCAAACTCTGCTCACTTTGTGTCAATTTACACAATTACATGAGTTTGAGCACATTGTGAATCCACTTTGTGATGTTTTATTTCCATCTAATGAAGATGATTTTTAAGATCCCTTACAACCCAAACATTTCTGTGATTTTAATATTCTCTTCTACCACTTTCCCTTTATGGAAAGAGGGGTAAATGGAATATCAGAGGCCAGGGCGAAGGTGCTGAAGGAAGAAGTCCTTTGTGATAGGAAACATCCCACTTTTATTTCCAGCTTGATCCAAAATGGGAGCCACTGAAGGAATCTGTTAGGATGTGGAATTGGAATAATTCCAAATCCAATCTGCAGCCCTGCTCAGTATTGACACTGGCAACAAAACTTAAAATATTTGCAATTTCTGTCCAGGAGGTCTTTCAGAACAGAGCACAAAGTCACGTTAAGCAATCATTCCAGCCAGATTCTGAGCTGTATTGGGGTATAGAGACTGTCATTTATAGCTAAATTACAAGTTTTATTGAGGAGCCTTTTTTTAGATTCCTGACGCACACAATCGAGTGGAACTGATGAATTTTGTCTAACAGTTTATCCTTTAGCACTGACACTGCAGCTCCCAGTCATACACAAAGTGTGCTGGAGTTCTGATACTGCTCTTTTGAAAGTCAAAGGAAGTTTTAGCAGTGTTCTCAACAGCATTCCAGCCTTATTTTGCTATTTGCCACTGCACAATGCTCACAGAAACTGAGCCTCGACTTGCTGCAGCTGCCAAAATTCTGGCACAGCACTCAGCAGAAACAGCAATTTAACCATGTTTTAGTGATGACCTCCAGAAGTTAATTACAAGTCTAGTATGAAAATGATGAGCACTTGCTGTCCTTTACCTGCTCATTGTGAGAATAAAGAATGAAAAAACATATTTAGAACTGGCAAATATTCTTTTGCCTTTAACAGCCTGTTGCAACACGTAGCTCTAAAGCCTTTTGCAGAAATAACATCTTAGACTATGGTGTAGAAACCATTTAAACAGGAATAAGTAACAGAAGAGAGGAGAGTTATATAGCAGCAAGGAATGGTGTCACCTTTATCCTCAAACAATTCGTTTCCTGATCATAATGCTACAAAAATAAACCAAACTTAAGTAATTTCATGACTATAAGGCGCACCCTTTTGACTAAAATTTTGATTGAAACTCAGAGGTGCGCCTTATAGTCCGGTGTGCCTTATATAGAGACAAAGTTCGGAAATTTGCCAACTCAGAAGTGCGAGCCACGGCGGCATCCATGGCACGGGGAGGGCGCTGGGGCTGCGTTTAAAGGCTGCGCAGATCCGTGAAAATGTTTGCAAATTGAGCAGCTGCCAGTAAACCCCGCGATCGTGCCATTCCGTTACTAACTCGTTACTTTGTTGGGCGCGGATCCTCACTGCAAAAAAAAAAAAGTGCGCCTCATAGTCCAGTGTGCCTTATATATGGACAAAGTATGGAAAATTGCCGACAATCCGGAAGTGCGCCTTATAGTCCGATGTGCCTTATAGTTGTAAAATTACTGTACTCCTCAGTTCTTAACAGGCATCAAGAAAATCTGCACTGTTGTTGCCAGCTGTCAGGCATCACTAACACCACTTTCATATGACATATTTTCCCCTTGAATCTCCAGTTTAACATCTCAAACAAATGGAATCACTGGAGTCATGTTTGAAGGAGTTCTGTAGGATAAAGACTTGGAGTGTCCCAGCGTTAGAGACAATCCCCATTGAGCTCTGCTGGGCTGACAGTGCTCTAATTTCATTGACTCCAGAGCTCTAATGAGCTGCTGTCACCCAGGGGAACAATAAACACGTGCTAAACACAGAGATACTTTAGTGCAGCTGGATTTCCTTACAGGGGATCGTGGCATCGACCAGACTGGTGGAGCCATTCCCTTCTTGGGGAGAGCTGAAACAGGAGATGTGGCCCCAGAAAGGAGCTGTGATTAGGCTTGAAAAATCCTTCCTGGTGGCCTGGAAGGTTTTGCTGCCTGGTTTTGATGGCATCATCCAATTTCCAATGAGTGATGTCTGCACTGCAAAAAAATCTGGGTGAGAGCTGTGCTTGGCACTCTCAGCCAAAGACAATGGATCAGGGGACAAAGCAAGTCTCCTAACTCCAGAGTAAAGTCAGGAAAATAACATTTTACTTAGTTTGCAGAGAGACCAGAAAGGAAAAAAATGAAAAATATATATTTGAGCCAAAGAAAACCAGATTTTTTTCTGCTAACAGAAATAAACAACCCAAAATGCCTTAATTAAATAATGAAATATCCACTATTCCTTTGATAATTAACCTTTTTAAAACCCTGAATTACTCCCTATTTTAGCTAAAGAGTAAGGATTTTCACTGCAACTATTTACTGAATTTAACTTGGAGATCTAAAGTTATTAATCTCCATAATTAATCTATTTAGGGACCAATTTCCTGATATGCCATGAAAAATTGCTGCTTTGGATTTTACCTTAGAGATGTTTCATCTTCACAGCATATTTTTTTCCTCCATGAGCTGGATGCCTTGGAAAGGCCTGTGAAGCTGCCAGCCTTGTTCTGTGTTATTTGAATAAAAACCACTTCACTCCTGAGTCTTTCAGCTAAACATGCAGAGGGGAAGTTTTAGAGGAGAAAGTCAGCACAAGTAACTGATTTATCTGGGTAGCAGCTTTCTCACAATGTTTTGACAGAAGTGTTCTCAGAAATGTCCATTTTTAGTCACACATTCTGCAATCAATTTCTTTGTAAATCAAATAAAAATCAAGAAACTGCACAGACACCTCAGAAAAAGGAGGATGAAAAGCCACAGGAGGAGTTCTCTGCCTGAGGGAAGCAGGAGCACTCTGAAGTTCAGAATGTGTTTTAATGTTAATAATCAGACTCTTAAATACCAGCAGACTCAGTGCAGAAAAATACAGGGGATTTATTTATTGGGGTTTTTTAATTAATAACTGCTTTATCAGCACAAATATTCAGGAAGTTTATCCCATACCCTCTGCTCTGTGGAGGATGGTCTCAACCTGAAAGATTCCCCCACACCAGGAAGAACCAAAAGGATATAAATGCCTCTAAAAAACAATTTGCAGAAATATGAGAAATACTGAAATTTTCTTATTCCCTCTCAGTTTGAGAGGTGCATTTAGCTTATAACATAAACATGAGGTTCGGGCTGGGGCTCAGCCATAACTCAAACACCTCTCCAAGGACCTTTAATTTTCATTCTGGTTTTTTTTCCTAGAAGTGCTCAGATGAGACAATAATTTTAAGATGAAAACCCCACTTTTTTTCCCCGTCTTTGCTAATTTTATGCTGTAGTTTAGAGTACACAAGTAAAACAATTCTATGACTGCAGTGACTGTTGCTACATTACTTTTAACATTAAACTGAAATTTGTATAAAACATTATGAAGACATAAATAAATCTTAACTCTCTTTTTTCCCCCTGAACTACTTTATTCTCTATAAATATTTCCCCTCCTTTTAGAACTAGTTTATTCTCTATAATATTTCCTTTCCTTTTAAAACTGGATTTTCATACTGGTAGGATGAGACTTAAAGCTTTGTGCAATTAGAAAATACAGATCAAAAGGGTTAATTCTTCTTTCTAAACTAAACTCTGTATTTTTCAGAAGACCTAACTGTGATTTCTATATTTTATTGGACAAGTAAGCTGCATTTTCTGCTATCAGGACATCAGCAAAGTCAGTCTAAAACTGCCTATGGGTTGTAATTAGTAATATCATGGGAGATGTCACGAATACAGAAAGATATAAAAAATAATTTACTTATATTGCCCAGTGTGTTGCTGATAAAAGCAGTTTGATTAATCCCTATCCAAAATCTATTTAAATTTTGTATTTGGAGTTCTGCTGATGAATTTTTGAAAAATAGTCTAAAATTTGAAAACATGCTCTGGGTAAGTGTTCAGGGGTGAGGCTGAACATACCAATAAACCCATCTTTGCTAAGGGACCCATCAATTAAATTAAATATTTAATTTTATAGGAGGCCACTCTAAAACAGGACCAAAACTCAGAAAATCAGCTCCTTACACAAGGGGAAATTGCTGACTTTTACTTCTGGCTAATTATAGAACCTCGAGTGTGTGATTTATGTTTTTTTTCCAAGGGAAGGTGAGATGATCTTTGTTTCTGGTGGCACCATCAAAGCAGGACCAGGCTTCTGTCAATTTAACAAAGGCTGAGCAGATGCTGCAGCCTTGTCATGAGTGGCATGAATAGAGAGTGGAGTGGAGGCAAATACAATTCCAGTGCTGGAGATGCTTTGTCCTCCCCACCACGCACCCAGAAGCAGAGCTGGGCTCGCCAGCTCAGCCTTCAGCACCATTGTCCTAATGCAAAACCAGCAGCAAACACTTCCCTTGGTTCCTTTTAAGCTGCATCTGCTGCATTTTATATTTAAAAGGATGCCCTGATCAGCATCCCTGACTTTCAATCTTCAGGATAACTTCTCTCTGATCTCACACCGCTGTAGATGTCATTATTGTCACAGATCAAAAGGCTTGATGAACCCTGTGCTGGATGAAATGCAGAGACCCTTCTTTTCCTATTTCATGTGAACATTCAGTGCTGTTCTTCTGAGCTGGGCTCTTAACTCTGCTTTGAAAGCAGCTGCTGATGCTTCCAAGCACAACTTGTCCAAGATTTGCATGAAGGCTGCTGATCTGAGCTGTGCACCAGTGTGGGAACCCAGGACATCCCTCTGGCTGCCCTGGATGGTTCCAGACCCTGGCAGGGGGCTCAGAAGCCTTGGCACAGAGCCCAAGACCCCTCTGTCTTTGATTTCAACCCATGGGAAAAATTACCACCTTTGCATGAAGAGTTACAAGTCACAAAAAATAAGTAGAGTTAAGTTAGTTTCTCACAGGGTGGAAAATTAAATTTTTAAGATTTTTTAGAACAGGGGTTTGGGGTCAAGAGGAATTTGGGCGTGTTCTGTCCTTCTTTCTCCTTCTTCTTGGCATCCATCTTCTGAGTGATGGTGGCACTTCTGGATTGGTTTAGAGCAGAACTGGACTGTACAATATAGGTGATGGGTATTGGAAGATAACTGTAAATAATGTTCAGTAGTTTGTAGCATATAAACACAACACCGCCCTTGGGGCAGGCAGTGTGCCTGGGACTGACCTGCTGAACAGACCCAGGCTGGGCAGAGGAAGAATTTGTTAGATAAAATAAAATAAACAACTCTGGAAATTACAGAAGATGATTCCTGACTCCTTTTTTGGTTCTTGGGCTGGGCACAGAGATTTTTAAACCACACAGGTGGTCACCTCGAGCTCCTGAGACACCCCTGACACACCAGTGCTGGAGTTTGCCTGTAGGGAACATGCTGGGAAATGTCCTGTTTTAACGTTAGACACAATCACAGAATGAACCATGGAATGGCCTCAAGGGGACCCTAAAGATCTTCTTGTTCCAATCCCCTCCATCCAACCTGGCCTTGGACATTTCCAGGGATCCAGGGGCAGCCACAGCTGTTTTGGGCATCCCCACCCCCACAGGGAACAATTCCTTCCCGATATTTCACCCAAACCTGCTGTCTTTCAATTAAAAACCATTTCCCCTTCTCCTGTCACTGCACACCCTTGTAAAAGAGGGGCACAATCCCCTCTCCCCGCTGCCCACCCTTTTTTGACACAGCCCAATTTTGACATGGGTGTTTTTTGGGCTGTGAGTGCCCATGTCCAGCCTCTCCCCCAAGCTCTTCTCAGCAGGGCTGCTTTTTATTTGAAATACTAAAATTACAGGGAGATCACCGCTTGAACCAGAAAAAATTAATGATGATATTTCTGAAAAAATAATTAAAATATTTCCTAGCTCTTCCTCAGCCTCCATGAAATTTCCTGCAAAGGCAATGTAAACAGAACACATAGCACATTGCAGAACCAGCTCTGCACATTTCAAATTCTTGCAAAATTTGTTCCCATGCTGGCATTGTGACACTGCTCCCTCACTGCAGCAGCTGGAGGTGCAGCCAGTGCCATTCTCGCCCCTCAGCAGCAGCAGGAGGAACAAAATTCCTTCCTCAAAGCAGCCCTGAAATAAAGATTTTCTGTGCTTTGCTGTTTGTAAAGGCCTCAGTGCATATTTGACATAATGCTTTTGAAGTCACTGAAATGAACACAGAGAAAAATCTCTTTGTTGGGTTCGTCTGTGCTGTGATGGAGAGTTCAGAAGAAAATTGAATATGCAGATATTTTCACTAGTAAAAGGAAAGAATGCTCTCATAAGACAGAGAAAATCAAACTATTTCCTAGTTTATGTATAAGAGTTTCTGTAGTTTTATAACTAATAGAAGGAAGTCTTACAGATTGAGGGGAAAGCACAGGAATTTTTAAAATGCAGCTGAATTCAGCAACAGAAAATAGATATCTCCTTCTCCTGTAATCCATAACATTAAATGTAATTGTGGGAACATTTAGTATTGATACATTAAAATAAAACAGAATTATTTTAGTTTAAAAACCCTCCTTTGAGATTGCCAGCCTTAGACACAAATATTGAGAGCTCTCCTGACTTCCACTGCTCCGTAAGGTTCTGATCTCTTTTTTCTTTTACTTCTCTAAATTTATGTAGGCATAATTCTAATAGTTCCTTTCTCTCTTCTGTTGAACATAGCATATTAACATGCTAAATATTTATATTTTATGGAAAATGAATGTTCAACAAACAAGAAGCACAAAGACAGGAACTTCTTTAGGTGTCTACCTGGTGTGTGTTCATCTGAAAGTGAGCTGTCCTCTGGCCCAGCTCTCAGCTGCAGGCTGCAAACCAAGAGGAAAATTCAGCTTTTTAAACAGATCTACAGGAACCCAAAATGCAAGGTCGAAGTCTCAGGTTTATCTAGAGACCACCACCACCACCTAAAGTAGGATGCACTCATTAGTTGAGCTGCAGGGATGGAATCTCAGTGCTGCAGGTTGAATTTCAGATCTCCACAGGGGCTGGCCTGACAACGAACAGGGAAAATGCCAATTTACTCCCAGAGGTGGCTTTGCAAACTGGGCCACGTTGAGCTGAGTCAGGGAGTGGTCAAACAAATGGAAAATCACCAGGACTCAGCTGCTCAGGCTATAGGAGCAGAATTTCTCCTCTAACACCAAGAGTTGATCAGGTTGCTCACAGAGCTGTGGTCTTGCATGGGTGCAGAACCTCAAAAAGTATCCTAAAATATCTCACTGTCACACTCAGTGCTGATTTAAACCTCAATTTAGGATAATATAATTAAAATAATAGCAGAAGGTAATTTACCAGCCAAAGGAGATTCCTACTTTTGCATCATGATTTTGTTAACTCTGCCTAAAAATATTATGACCCATTACCAGAGAGAATTCATGGTAACACGTCTAACACAGCAAATGAGCTCCCCTTTTTTAGCAGTTCTCCTCTCTTGTGGACAAATGCTGCCATGAACTCCCCACAATTTCCAATAACTTCTGGCTTTAAATCAAAACTTGACTGTAAAATCATTTGAAAACCCTGTGCACAGATCCCCTACAATTACACCAATTTCTCTAGGCATGGAGACAACAGCTTCATCTTGGGCAGAGAAGGGGACTGGTTGTGTTGGTTTGGGAATATTAAATAAAGATTCGGCTAAAGGAAGTTCTTGGATATGGCCATCCACCTATTCAGCAAACACGCAAATAGAATTTCAGGAAATATTGGTGAGTGTTTAACTTTTCTAAAAAGTTATTTTTCCTTTTTCAACAGAGTTTTCCTATGAGATTTTGGATGATCAGTTGAAGCCTAAATGCTTTGGAGAGGAAAACCTCGAGCTGCCCCTGGACTTGAGGCGACCTGGGGCTCAGAGAAACTCAAATATTCACTTTGGGACCCAGACTGAGCAGGGAGCACTTCCCAGCCAGAGCAATATCAAACCTCTTTATCTAATCACCCACTATTATTCACTGCTGCATTCCAGCTCCTTCAAAACTCAGACATCCTCAAAGAAAAACCTCCAGGCTCCCATATGCTGCCTGCCCTCCCTCAACAGATTTTTGGGTTGTGTTTGTGGTTTGAAATATTTTTGTTGGTTTTTTTAATTTGTTGGGTTTTTTTTTAATTTTAGTTGTTGTTGTTGTTTTGGGGTTTTTTTGTTTTCTTTTTTACATTGAAAACCGTAGGAAATAAAGGAACTTTGTATGCAAAAAAAAAAATAAATTCAGATATCATGAAAAGTCCAACTGAATAAATAGAAAACTGGGAGCTGCTGCTGCATCCATCCTCAGAGTCCCCTGTTGTGGCAGAGCTCTGGAGGAGCCTCCAAACAGCGTGTGATTTTATAGACCATATGATCTGCAATATTTACCATGCATAATGGAAATAGATAAGGCAAAGCAAACAGCTTGAATTTTGTATTTCCTTGCTTTTTATTTAGTCTAGGTTGTTAGCACCATGTGAATGTATATTTGGGAGGCTCTGTGTTTGTGTGTGTGTGCATATGTGTGAATATATAGGTATAAACAAACACACAGAGTCATTTCACTGGATTCTCACACATCAGACAGAATAATTTCTGAGCCACCAGCTTTGAATTCCTAAAATTTCTCAGAAAAAATAAAAAGCATTGTTTATTTTGGCCAGAAGTGGAATAAAAAAACATATTATGCTTGTCTTTTCAGCTTCTGGGTCCTCTTGCTGTCCCTACTCTGTGCTGCTTCTTGAGTTTTAATAACAACAAATGTCACCACCTACAACCAGGATATTTGACCATTGTTTTATGACCTGAAAATGCACTGCTACAAAGCGTTAAACACGAGACTAAATGGGAAATGCCTTGGCTAGCTGCACTCTTTTTTTATTTGGCAGTGCATACAGGAGCAGAGAACAGAGGCTCACAGGAATTTTAAAGTAGAAGAAATGCTCATATTGCATTGAGGACGTACAGGCACACATTTGAAATAAATTTATCTAGAAACAAAAATGGGTGCACAAGACCTGGGTCATATTGCCAACATCTGGACCTAAATTTGAAACCCCTGAGAGGGGTGGGGGCACAGAATAATATGTGAGTAATTCAATATGTAAGACTTACCTGCTGTCCCTGTGTCGAGACTAATATGATAATTTAATTTTCTTTCATTATTTAAATTTTTATCTCTGGAAGTTTGTGCCCTCAAGCTTTCCCCTTGTAATCTCTGCTCACTAGTATTTATTCTATATTTATTTTATATCCACCACCCAGTCTGCTTGAAACCTGCTCCCACCAATTCTTAATGTTCCACATTTATCCACAGTTTTCTGTAAAACAGTTGCATGAAGATTTTATTGCCATCAATTAGCTTGGGCTTTTTCTAGTTTGATCTGATTTTTTTTCTTTTCTTTTCTTTTTTTTTCTTTTCTTTTCTTTTTTTCTTTTTCTTTTTTTTTTTTTTTTTGGTGATTTGGAGCTCTTTTTCCTTTCTCTGATATTTAGCAAGGTTAGTCAGGAGTTCATTATAACATCAGTAAATTTTCTTATTTTTAGAAAATGTCCTTTAACACTCTGGGTTCACTGTCAGAGTCTGTATTGCTAATAGCTGTGTTAATAAAATTATTATCTACAATGAAGAAATTGCTTTCCATACATAGAAATTTAATGAGGTGGAAATTTTCAGGAACTGAACTGGTTCTCAGCAGTGCTGTGGTAGACACTCATAACATCCGCCCTTGTGAAATACTCAATGTAGGAGAGACGTCATCAATTTAACTTGGCTTTCGTGATCCACACACATGCTCCTCCCCTAATAAATTTACTTGGTCAGCTAAATGTTATGGAATCTCTCTTCAGGCAAATGAGGCTCAGGAACACTGCAGGGTCAGGGTTTTCACTGGTGTTACAGCAATTTCACGACTACAAGGTGCACTGGATTATTAGGTGCACTTCCGGGTTGTCGGCAAATTTCCGAACTTTGTCCATATATAAGG
>VRYO01002184.1:20461102-20479214 GCA_009812075.1 Sialia sialis
AAAAAAACCCCAAAAAACAACCTAAGCATAACACAGAAGAAATGGAAAGCTCACCCTCTGTGCACACATCTAATTTCAAATTAATATTTCATTTCATAATAAATATTTCAAAGTATTAGCAACCAATGGATTTCTGATTTTTGTTAGTATACAAACAGTTTTTGACTCATACATGGTAATTTTTTTTCTAATATAATGGATTAGATGAAGGTTTATTTTGTAGACGAGGGGATATGTGTTGAAATTTTTCATGGATACATGCATGCAGGGCACAAACCACAAGAAAATAAGCACTGAGCCAGATGCCAGACACGTGGATTTCATCACCTGAGCTTCAGCAGTGTGCCATGAACATTATTCAAAATAACAAGATTTATGCTTGCCTCAAAAGCATTCCAGAAGCAAAGACAAATAAACTTGTGCATCTTGGAGAGATTTGTGGAGCCTCTTCCGGGTTTCTGCATATCTGTATCTCCGAGAGCAGCTGATCAAAGTTAATGATGGATTAATCATGTGCTCTCTAAGATACATTTACAGGTGAAAAATGGCTGGTCCTTCATTCCCAGTGACTCAGAATGAGCTATTGAGTTGATATTCCAGCAAAGCAATCTCTAGAACAGCAACCAAGGTGAGATATATCAAAGTAGGTAAAAAAGACAAGGGGGAAAAAAATTTGATCCCTGTCCAAAGTAAATAAAAACCAAAGGCCTACTGTGACAAGGGGAAAAATAAATCAGACTGACATCTCATAGTGGAGTACAATTTTCTTGTAATATGTCTGTTTAAGCTAAGGCTATGACAAAAGTGAAATGTTTATATGAAATCATGCAACTGTCACCAAGCTGTTCATTTTGATGGAAAGGACACACAGTGCCTTTCATTCTGATATTTTCTAAACAGACTATTTCCATTTTTCAGCTTGCCCCTTTTTTCCACTGCCAAAGTTCTCATCAGACTGCAACAGAATTTTTTTAAAGCTGTCAATTTTAATTGCAGCACCCTTTCACCTTTTTTTTTTTTCAATTCCTAGATTTTTTTTCCTAATGAAGCAATTAGTCCGTGCTGAAGTCAGTTCTAGTTGCCTGCAGAGAGTTTTCTAGCATGTTCTCAAGCAGGTACAGAGAGAGGGTCATTGTCAGATAAAGTGATGTTAAAATAAACATCTTCTCCCACTGGTGCCAGAGGAATCATTGCACACAAACAAAGACCCTGCAACACCAGGAGCTTTTATAAAGTTCCTTTTCAAGCTTCTTAATCCCAGAGAGGCAATTAGACACACTTGCTTGTCCACTGACATACCTCAAAAACCTGCTTGTATTACCAAAATTGTCTAAATTAGCTAAAGTAATTAAAAGTACTTTCTAATGCCTCCATATTTTTTTTATTTTTCTTGCCCAAAGTTCTGCCCTCTAAAACAAAAGATGATGCAGAAAAGCATTTTCTAAAAGACAAATGTAAAACCACAACCATGTTGGATAAAGGATTTAGAAACATTATTTGGAAACTTTATCAAATTAATTGCTTGAGGTCAATTTATGCCATTTGCAACAATCCAGAAATTGATTATGATCTTTACTAAAGTCTGTGGATTTTAGAGGAGAGTAAGCAGGACAGAGCAAGATATGAACATGACAAATGTTACACCAGAAACACTGATGAACTGGTTCCATTTGCTACATCTCAATAAGGAAGTAATAGGAAATATTTTGGAATTGACTGCATAGACAGAAATGGTCAAATCTATTAGTACAGAGTTTATGCTAATTCTGCTTAAGAAATTCCTGCTGAGACTCCCACAAAATCCCCAAGGTTCAAGGGCAGGTGGGAAGGAGCTCTGAGCAGCCTAGGCTGGTGGAGGATGTCCCTGCCCATGGCAGATTTTAAGATCCCTTCCAACCAAAGCCTCGAAGGATTCCAGGATTCTGGGAATATGTTCACCAGAGCTGTTCTTCCAGCCCAGTCCAACAGAAATGTCCCCAGGGCATCATATTCCTACAGCCAGACAGGGCAAATGGGAGCTAAACTGCTGCTTCTCAAACTCTAAAGCAACACTCTCTAAATAATGCTACAATAAGTTTCAGACTGGGTCATCTTTGGTGTAAAAGGTACAGTTGAAGTACATCCAAACACAATGTTCAAAGCCACCCTTTCACTGTTCAGCACTGTGCTATTTTAGTAATTTCTATCACTTTTCCATGGCCCAGCACAACCTGCCAGCCCATGGCAGTTTCTGTCAATGACTGTATTTCAGAACACCAAATTCAGACCCCACTCGCACCACAGGGATGAGATCAACACAAAATCCCAATTCCTTAGATAGATGTACATGCATATCCCTACAAACTACAGTAATTACATGTGTATAAGGTGCACTTCTGGGTGGTTGGCAATTTTCCATACTTTGTCCATATATAAGGTGCACTGGACTATAAGGCGCACTTTTTTTTGCAGAGAGGATCCACGCACAACAAAGTAACAAATTAGTAATGGAATGGCGTGATCGCGAGGTTTACTGGCAGCTGCTCAATTTGCAAACATTTTTCATGGATTGGCGCAGCCTTTAAACGCAGCCCCAGGCATCCTCCCCGTGCCATGGACCCCGGCACTTGCAGCTGCCACCGTGGCTTGCACTTTGGGTTGGCAAATTTCCTAACTTTGTCCATATATAAGGCGCACTCGATTATAAGGCGCACTTCTGAGTTACGATCAAAATTTTGGTCAAAAGGGTGCGCCTTATAGTCGTGAAATTACTGTACTTCTAATTCCAGCAGCAGACCATTCCATTGAGGGGCTTTTCTTAGATTAGCAGGATCCCAGCAAGTTCTGGTACTGCTGTTATTTAGGTAATCAAGTTACATCAGAAAAGAGAAATGTACAGGGATTTTTTTTTCTTACTGCTGATATTTTTGCATGTATAGCTGCTTTTCTAGGCCTCTGTTTTAATTTAAAAACCATCTGACAACTCTGTTGCTTGTGCTCCGTGTCATTCTCACCCACAGGATAAGTGACTGCAATAAACACCTGTAACAATAATTCTTTTGCAGCTCAACATTTTCAGGCACCAAGAGAGATTATGGAAAATAACTTTTTGCTGAAGTAAATTTCACATAGTCTTGGGCAATGTTTTCAGGTAGTTGCCTTAACACTGAAAACATCTGTTGGCAGTAAAAACCCGCAAATAAAGCTGGCTCTCAAAAAGAGATCCATGCTCTTCATGTCTCCCAAGATTTTTTTTTTTTTTTTTCTTTAACCACTCTGTCCATTTTTAGTCATCTAAAAAGTACTGCTGTCAGGTGAGGTAAGGTCAGAAAGTTGTTCTAGCTCTTTCTGAGAATCAATGGAGTACCATCACCCCTGCCAGTCCTGGGAGACACCTTTGCTTCAGGTCTGACAAACTCCTCCTCAGTTTCCAGCTTGCATCCTCCAGGCTAGATTTCTCTCTTCCTAACATTTTCTGTATTAGAACCCCCCCAGGTAACTTGCTTCCTGTCTAATGACTACTTGAGAGGATTCATAGTTACAGAAAATCAATGTTTTAAATGGTATTGAACAATGCTCTCAGAATCTCAAGGTGACTGGTTCAATCTTCCCTGATTAAACATGACACAGGATCATCAAAGTGAGCTGCAAAGTTGTTCTTTGCCTGGGTTTTTATGTCCTTCCAGACACAGCCTCATATCAGCTCACCCAGGACCTCAGCCTGAGCTGCAGGAAGACAAGGGGAGCATCACAACACATTTTAGGAGAGTGGAAAGAATCAAATGTGTTCAGAGTCTGAGGATTAGCTCTAAGATACGAAATACTTCCAAACCACTCAAGCATTTTGGAGGAAATATATCCGAAAGTATGAAGTGTGCAATAAGATATAATATCCATCTCACCACCAAGCTGTGGGGTGTTTTCCTGCAATCTGCACACTCCAGTTAACCAAAGGCTGAAGAGAGGAGCCAGGACTCCTTCTATTAACTGAGATTTTTTTGCCTTCAGGCTGCAGAACAGAGCAGGAAGCAGTAAAGCTGGTCTGGTTTTTTTTTCTTTTTTTTCCTTTCTTGTGCAGTGAATCCTTGCACACAGCTTTTTGTGGGATGGTTTAAAAGCTGCCAGTAGAAAATGTCAAGCCCTGCAGGCAGGGTAAGGATGATGGTGAGGTTTTCAGATCCTGCTCCCCAAAAAAGGTGCAATTCCATCTTTTCCACTGTCCTTTGTGGCCATGGCTCAGAAGGCAGCACTGAACTCCCTGAATCATTTCACAGAAATTACATTACGGCATTTCATCAAGAAAAAGTTCTGATCTCCACATATCAAATGGACGTGAGTGTGTTCAAATACCTTTCCCAGCACTGGATTTTTTGATTATCATTCCATGGCATGACTTTTCACTGGCCAGTTGGCAAAGGACTGCAGATTTCTCCCCAAGGACATAAATACCCACAACTGAAGAACCGAGATATTTTTATTTAATCAAATTCTCTGCATCTAAAGCAGCAATGTCTTATTTTCTAGACACATTTCCTAAGGTAAAATGGCTGCTTTTAAGTCATTACAGTGTCAGTGACTGTAGTGATTATTTAAATTTAAAAAAAAAAATCACAAACCTTTTTCAAATAAAAACGACAGGCTGACAAGTTCACTGCTGATAAATAGTATTTTGAAAAATCAACATGAAAGCAGCTACAATTATAGGACATACCTTTTGCATTCAAACTTCTGAGTTCTGCAGTTATACCAATGTGTCTCAAATGCCTCAGGCAAAGAGGGATTTATCTGTCCAGCAAAAAGAACTTGTGTGGTGCAGAGATGTCCTACAGCTTTATTGAGAGCAATGTCTGTAACCTTCAAAAGCTCTGAGCAGGAGAGACAGGAAATAATCTGAGAGGATGTTCTGCATTATAACAACATACCAAAATTTAAAAGAACTAAATATATTTCATTTAGCATTGCAAACTCCTCTAACTCATTCACGGGCATCGTGTATCTTCTATTGATCTGAGCTCAAGCTTCAGATATAAAAAGCTTGAGAAACAAATGGAAACAAATTTATCCTTGGTGCAATCCTATTATCTGCAGATGAATTTAGGCAATTTTTTAAATCTCGTTCCTACCTCTGCCTTTTTTCCCTCTAAATAAATTCTAAAATAATCAGTTTTGATGGTCCTTATTCCATCACACAGTAGAAATGTTTTAGATCTTAATTTATTGATGGGCATGGATGCAAAGGATTTTAAAATAACGTGCAACTCTCTAAGTATTAATTCCACGTACATATGGAGGCAGGCCTTTGTGACAAGGCTTTAAAAGGAATGTATTTTCTGCTTTCATTTCAAACATAGATGAAATTTAGCTTTAGCTTCTCTTTCATCTGGAACTCAGTCAACATCAGGTTTTCCTTAAGACAACCTCTGTTCATTTTTCTAGATGATTCTTTCTAGGATTCTTTCTATATTTGCACCTCCTTTACTAAATCTGATAAGCTTTTTTAGAGGTGCTGTCCCATGGACTTCTACCAACAGTATTTTGTGTCCAAAGCATTTTTAATCTCAACAAACTGTTTTATCAAACACATTTATTGTTTAACACTTCAGGAAAAACTGTCAGAGGGATTTTATAAAATGTAACAGTACTAACACAAATGATCCCATTACCCACCTATTTCAGATCCACACAAGTCTTCACTAATGGCAGATATTTCCCAGATAAATACATGCACACACATGCATGTGCACTCAACTCTTTTCTCTCTATACAATCACCATTTATAAAACCATCTAGCACAAAAATATATGGACTGCATGGGAAGAAAAGTCCCAGGCACTACAAAAATGCAAATAAATAGCAGACTACCCAAGCTAATGTGAGTAAATACAAATTGTCATGAACACCCAGTGAATGATAAAAACTTAGATAACCTTCTCTGTTTCATAATCTCTTTCAACTGTCATTTATTATGAAAACATATTGGTTGGCACAAAATATGCCATGCTAAGGTCCCTGCTTTTGCATAGTGAGCATCACATGGACAATATGAAATGTTTGGCAGAATGGAGAACTTTCCTCATCCTTTATGTCTACCCAACAGAGAATCTTTTTTATCTTATTTGGCATCACTAATTAAAGTTATAGTGCCCCAGACTCCAAGGAAGTTTAAATGATTAATATACTCTGATTACTTTTTCCATTTTTTTTTACACCACCTTCCATTAGGAATTCTCCTAATAAAAAAAAAAAAAAAAAGAAAAAAGAACTGGTTTAAATTATACACTTTGCCCTAAAAGTTTTCTCACCTCAGTGAGGCAATTGGAATGCTGAGGACTCTGAGGGAGTTCTTTCTCCTTTGCAAGGCTGAGTCATCTCCAGCATTTATTAATAACTCTCTGAAAAATTAGAATTATTTATCTAGAAGAGGTCAACAATTTACTAAATCCAGACAACACAATGTTTTAAAGAACACTTTCTAAAACATCTTCTTAGCAAAGAGAACTGAAATTAAATAGTTTTAAACATTCTATCTGCTTTTTCTATCCTGTAGTGTTACTGTCTCCCATCAGAATCGAAACACTGAGCAAAGAAAACAAGATTTTTCTCCCTTCTGTTTTGATTCATTCCAGAACACTGACAATCAATTAATTCCAAATAACAGACCAAAGAACTAGCTGCAGTATGCAGGCACCAGTAACCAGACTGATGAAAAGCCAGACCTATTGCTTCAAAGGAAACAAAAAATAATGAAACCAAAGGTGAACTGCACTTATTTGTCCTTGGCTGCAGAATGAAACCAGAAAAGGTCATAAACATGTGATGGCATTTGCCTACAGTACACTGGATTTTGAGCACTGGCCTTAAAGAAAGCTTCAATCACATGGCTAAAAATATCAGGCCACAAGTTTCTGGCAGCACAGCCTTGGTGCTCCACACTGACAAGATAAAAGAGCGTTTGTGAGCAGCTTGGATTGGATTGATCATTATAACAATGTAGGTCAGCATTATAATTGTCTCATCTGATTTACAAATACAATGCAGCCTGGATGGAGACTTTGGCCCGGGCTTTGAGTGAAGCTCCTTTGGGCAAAGGACAGAAAGAAAAGGCTGAGGAATGTTTCTCATGCTTCAGTATAATAAGCATGTTGTTATTATTTTTATAAAATAGTTGCTGTTGAAGCACATTATAAATCTTGGACTATGATTTTGTTGTAGGTAGAGCACATCACCTCACTGGGAATCTGGCAGCTGAATAAAGGTTTTTTCCTGGCCAATATTTACATTACTGCTGCAATAATAAAAAAAATCTGACTTGAACAACCCTATTGAAAGTGAGGTGTGAATGATGAGCTGTTCTCATCACACACCACAAGAAAAAAAATTATTCTGGACCAAACATAAACCCGAAATTTCCAACATTCTTCCTGTCTGATGTAAATAAAGAAGGTGAGAGTGATGGACAGCACTGAGGAGAAGCAGCCCAGAACTGGAGGGCAGAGCAGTGGAGCTGCAGTTCCCTCAGCACATTCCCCAAAAACTTTCCTGCAGTTTGTAAGAGCTGCCACCCTTTTTCCCAGCACATTCCCCAAAAACATTCCTGCAGTTTTTAGGAGCTGCCACCCTTTTCCTCCTGGGCAGCACCTCAAGGGTCAGAGTGAAATCCTCTGTGGCACAAAGCAGGGCCTGTGCCTCCCAGTGAAGGATCACCCCGACAAATTATTGATTAATACCCAGTAGACACACTATAAATGAGGTGTCATTTATCAGGACACACTGACAGAGTCTTTGCTTTCTTAAAGCTCATCTTCTATTCACTCTTCCAACTTGCTTTTGGCTAAAGCAATTTCTTGAGTTCATCTTCAGCCAAGTGTCATCTGTTCTCTTCCATAATCGTTACCCTTCTTGCTAATTAGTAAGGTTTAGCTTCCTCCTGTTACACACTTAATTAACTTCTCCACCTTTGGAAAAGCAATTTCCCCTGAACAAATTACTATCATGGCTGTTTCATACAATGAACTAGTTCTAAGTATAGTCTCCAAATGAAGCAAGGCTGCTCAGGCAGACTCGGGAAGGTGCAGAGGACTTTGTGAAAGTGAACTGACTCCACAGGGATGGCAGAGAGAACCACGAGGAGCAAAAAACTCAATAGCAAAACACTTACACACTGTGCCACGTCAGGAGGGACAGGCAGAGCAAAGAAAAAGATTAATAATAGCTCTTGTGGGTGGCAAATGCTTTTCTCTAACATTCCTACAGGCCCTTCCTGTTCTTCTAATGGTTTTGGCTGCACAATCACGGTGAGGGTAACTGAGCTCAAAGCTCCATTTGTCACCTGCTTCCTTTGAGCAGGAACATACCTGTAACACCCTTCTGCTGCAAGGCTGGGCTTGATAGGCAAGACACAAAAAAATGAGGTGGCAACACAGCAATAGATAGAGAGAAATCAAGTGGTCACAGCTTAAATGAATCCGAATCACTGGGACAGAGCAGAGTGTCAGCCCCTGGATTCCCCCCAGTCCCAGATATGCTGCCTATCAGGATATTCCTTCTCATGGAATTTAGTAAAATATCAAGTTAAGTCTTCCTGTCAGAGATGTCTTATAAATGTCCAACAGAGGGAAATCAAGTGTGTTCTGTTGATCCAAATGGAAGCAATGGTTTATGGGCTCACAATATCTGGCCCAGATTCTCTGTGATGTGTTCAAACTCCTACATGCATTTATCTGAGTTTCTTTGTAGGACTATGCCCAGTTTTCCCATCTCATTGCTGGCACCAAGAGCAGGAAGCCATTAAAATCAGAGCATGTCCACATCATAGATGCCATCCCTGAAATCAGGGATATCCAGATCATAAATGCCATCCCTGAAATCAGAGCATGTCCTCATCATAAATGCCATTACTTCAATATCAGCTGCTCAGAAGGACACCAAAGGAAAGCACTCCAGAGAAATGACAGAGGTTTTTAAATGTCTGTCTGGAGGAATTCACACAGACAAATCTTTGTCTTCTCCTCCATCCCAGCCAGGACTGTGGGTTTGGTTTGTGTCACACTCCTCACTGGGGCTAATTTAATGCCCACAGTTTAGAGTAAATGGAGAAATATGATTGAAATGTGAATATCCTAATAACAAGCATCTTCTCAACAGGCATTAGGAGCAAATAATACATGCAAGGCCTCCTCAGGTGCACATATTAGATTATCGTTATATTTATTTTTCATTATTAGCACCTGTCATTCAGACGAGTTGAAAAGCTATTGAAATTCACAGAATTGAAATGTTCCTTGTGAGGAGAGCATCAAAATGTTAAGTGCCTGAAATTTTTTTTTTAATTACTAATTATCTGTTTCTTACTTGTTTTTCTTCCAATGTGCCATTTCTGGCCTGTTATGTTGCTCCAATATCCATTGTTCTCTGGCCATTTGTGAAAAACAATGTTTGGAGTGAGTAAAAATGCAGGTGGTGCTTCATAAGCCACAGACAGATCATAATTACAACAGAAGTTATGAAAACGATGATTATTTCACTCTTCCCATGGTCCTGCTGCCTCTTTTTCAAACATTCTACAAAAAAAAAATTCATCCAAGTGCCTCCTACCTGCTTTCTGTCTGGGAAAATTGTTGTTATCTGTGACTTTGTCTACCCTCCTAATCTTCTCAAGAATCAAATCTGCTTTTCTTGCCTTTATATAACAAAAGGAATAGCACTGCAGCATTTTTCAGATGACAGTGTATTAAGATTTTCAATAATTGAGGACTGAAAATCTTCCAACATCAAAAGCAGAACTTGTTATTTATCGTGATTGATTCATGCAGGAGCTAAGACATCTAAATCCCAAGGAGATGAACAGTGCCTGGGGAGTTCACATAAAACCCCTGGGGTTCAGATACACAAAAATATCCCCATTTGGTTTCCAAATATTCCCAATATTCAGATAGGTTTAAGCTGTGAATGAACTGTGGGATGTGTCAAACATTCTTTATAATCCCCAGGTCACTGTCAGAGGCAGAATTCTGGGGCCATTCTGCTGCTCTCACTGGATTTACACATCAAGATTTAGAATCTTTATCCTGTAAATTGCTGGAATTAAAAGTTAGAAGTCTTTTTCAGCGGAAGTACTCTGATTCAGCAAGGAATGGCAAAATTTCTAGTTGCTTAACAGCATAAATTTAAATTTGTACTAACCATGCACAGGAGCTTTATTAAATTATGGACAGAGGAATCCTCTGTGCCATTTCCACCAGGAGCTCTGGGAGCTGGGGGCTGTGATTGCTGCTGCCTCTCCCACCTCCTACCTGCAGATTAAGGCTGTGCTGGATGGAAATCACATTTTATGGGGCAACTCACATCCAGAAAAGTAATTTCACGAATATAAGCCGCACCTTTTTCATTGAAGAATCCAGCCTACTCCAGCAGTGCGGCTAATCATCAGGTGCGGCTTATCTATGGACAAATCCCAGTGAAATGCCAACCCAGAAGTGAGAGCCAGCCGGGGAAGGTGCCTGGGGCTGCCTTTAAAGGCTTGGCTGGTCTATGAAAACTGTTTGTAACTTGAGCACCTGACACCAAACCCCGTGCTGGCATGATTCTGTTACTAATTTGTTACTTTGTCACACATGGATCCTCCCTTAAAAAAAAAAAAATGCAGCTTATACTCAGGTGCGGCTTATATATGGACAAGTCCCGTGGTCTACCCAGCTACCCGGATGTGCTGCGTGTAATCAGGTGCAGCTTATAACTGTGAAATTACTGTACACATTTAAATTGCCCAATGTCTCTACAACAATTGTCCCTTTTCCCTTCAAAGCTGTTGGCTGATAAATGCTCTGTGACATCACACATGACACAAAAAAATCCAAAAACCCAAGACAGACAAGTCAAGACAAACATTTAGCTTTTCAGCCTCCATGTAACTGTAAATGCCACAAATCAAGATACCCATCAGAAAATGAGTTTGGAGTTTCAGAGAAGGAATCCCTGCCATGAACATCACAATAATAATTCCTATGCTCCTTCTCCTGTGACACAGAACTCCGGGGGATCTGGGAAGAGGTTGAGTCAGGGAGATTAGAAGATAACAGGAATATTTTGCATAGCAGTTGCATGCAAGCTGGTCAGGTTAGATGTAAATAATTATGTTCTAACAACTTTAATTAAGGCAATCAAAGTGTACAGCTTTTTAGCAAATACTCATTTTATACAAAACCTTTTATCTCCACACACATTTCCTCCTGCTTGTGCTTTGGTTCATCTTTAACATTACTGATTTTCTAAATCCTAGGCAGGTAGAAATCACCTTGGTAAAAACCTAACCCTGGCAGAGTTTTACTTCTTGCAATGCCAGACATTACATTAACACATAACAACCCCCACAGTCAATGAAAATAGAGGTAGAAGCTCTGTTAAAGCAAATGGAAAATAAAATTAACAAACACAAATGCCTTATTATTCCATTCTAGTTGTCTTTTATCCAGACACCAGGAAAAAGGGAAGAAAAAGGTGCCACTTGTGAAGATCATATTTCTTTAAAAAAATTATCAGAATTCAAATAACCTCTTTTTTTCCCTTTTAATTAAAAAGATGCATTAGGACACAAAGCTAGAAATCTGAAGGTTTAATTAATCACACTGAGTTTAGCTAATTTTAGCTAAGGTCCCAGAGTGTCCCACAGCAAGCAAGAGGACTTTAATAAGATCCATATGGATCTTGGGATCACCACTGAAGTTGTTCCAGAATACTATCAGGGACACAGATGGGATTTCTAGAAGATGTTACAAAAGCCTTTCCTTCTGCAAACATCCCACAGGGCACTTCCCAGCTGCAAAGATTTTTCAGTAAAATTTCATCTGGAGCTGGTCAAGTACCAAATGCACGGATTTGGGAATGTCCCCCTCCCCTTCCCAAATAAAAACATAAATTGTGCTAGAGCTCATGAGGACATGTCACTTGTTAGAGGCAAATATTCATCTCCACAGAGGAGATTTTCATATATCCCAAAGATTTACTGGGATCTCCCTCTGAAAATTGGCCCTGCACCATTTCTCCTGCTTCTTATCCCATTTCTCTTTCCAATCATTAAATACAAACATCACAGGGCCATGGATTTGATGAAATAAAAAATAGATCAGAAATAGATCCAATGGCAAGGAAACCTCTTCCCAGGGACAGAAAATATTTTGGCTGGCCAATATTTGGTAATTCTCTCTATGTATCATAACAGACCAAAGAGTTTATTCGTCAAGATGCTGGAAAATTCTCCAACATACAAGAAAAGAGTTATTTGTGAACAGCTTGCTAAGAGCTCCTTCCTTACCACCTACCAAAAGAGAGATAGAACTGAAAATTTAGATTCTCTTTTTCTGCACTAAATTGCATAGATGTAAGAATTTTAACAAATCATCCCCCAGAAAATGGTGAGAGAATTGTACCAAATCAGGCACCACATATAGGAATTGGGAAGAAATTTTAAAAAATACATAAAAAATAATCCCCACACAGATACCTGCATGATTTGACTGAAAAACAAAGCAACCTCTTCAAATTCATTACATTTGTCTTTGAGGATTGTTATTTGTAGGTCTCCTCTTCTTTGCTGCATGACTGAACATTCAAGAGTGAGACCTTTAGACTGAAACATGACTTAACCTGATAAATTTCTAACTCAATTTACAGCAACGTCATGCATATGCTAAACCCCATCCAGCATTAATATTTAATGAAGAAATAAACCTGCCACAAGAATAAATTTACAGCACATTTAGTGGGCAGCGTTTTAGAGGTGTCTGTCGAGTAGGTTCTGCTGTCGAGACAAGGTTTTAAACTGCCAATAGTTTAAAAGTAGTAATTTTTCATTGCATTTCATTGGTAAGCTCTGCTCCTTTTAAGAGACTCCAGGCTGTCAAGGTTAATTGAACCCTCAGGGCCCTCAGAATGACTGAACTCGTTGGGGCTCTGCTGGCTCCAGGCTCAGCTCCCTGATTCCTTTGCTCTAAATCTTGTCTCCAATGATCTTCTTCATAAATATCATTTCAACTTTAATCTCAACAATTAGGATCTGCTGATCTAATTCTCTCATTCAGCCCTGTGTCTATCCAGACAGACTAAAATCTCTGTCTTGCCGGCATCTCACGATCAGCTGAAAACGCCAAACTGAAATAAATAAGGAGTAGAGGAACAGACAGCTGGAATTTCCCCCCTGTCTAGACAGCAGGACCTCCAGCTGTGAGTGACACACTCGCTAAAACTCCACATCCAAACTTTCTGCCAGCAAACATCTTTGAGTGCTCCTCTCAGCAGCCCCAGAGGAACTTCAGAGCTCGTGTCACCCCGTGACCAATGTCTGGTGACTTCTTTCTTCCAAGCCCTTGTTTTGGGGACAGATCACCAAAAGTACAGTAATTTCATGACTATAAGGCGCACCAGACTATAAAGCGCACTTTTTTTTGCAGCGAGGATCCGCGCACAACAAAGTAACGAATCAGTAACGGAATGGCGCCATCGCAGGGTTTACTGGCAGCTGCTCAATTTGCAAACATTTTTCACGGATCGGCGCAGCCTTTAAACGCAGCCCCAAGTGCCCTCCCCGTGCCACGGGCCCCGGCACTCCCGCCTGCCCCCAGCACTGGCAGCCGCCGTGGCTCTCGTGGCTCGCATTTCTGGGTTGACAAATTTCTGAACTTTGTCCATATATAAGGTGCAGCGGAATAAAAGGCGCACTTCCAGATTTCAATCCAAATTTTAGTCAAAAGGGCGCCTTATAGTCGTGTAATGCATTTTCAGGTCAGTATTGAAACCTCTCAGCAATCCCAGGGGGATTTTTGCCCTGTTTGGAATCCCACGGTCACAAAACTCATTGGTTTTACTAAAGCCAAGTGCTTTTGTTCAGAGGTGGGAAGAAGCATCGAGGCAAAAAGAGATAAGGAACAAACAGGCTTTGCTTGTACTTAGTCTCATCTAATTTTATGCTTCGCTACAAACAAAATTAGCTACATTTCCCTGCTAAATTAGTCTAGCACCTCTAAAACCAGCTTTAGTCTCCGAGCAAGTGCAGGTGCTTCAGTGTGTTTAGAGGACACATTTTCCCTTAGGAAAACTGACTATAACAGAACTTTAGCTTTCCTTCTGAAAGAGAGCTTTCCAAAATTTAACTGATCGAGTTTTCTGTTGGAATTCTGTCTATTTGGCTTCCTTTTGTCATTCAGAAAGGAACAAATTCTCCAGTATTTTCTATATTTCAGAATAATTTCCAACAGCTGATGAATTTTGTCAAATGATTTCATTTTTCAGGGCTCAGGTATTCAGCCTCCTCAGGCAGGATGATTGCTGATGTCCTTAAAAAGGGCACATTTGCTCTCAAATTAACATTTTACATAAATAAATTCTACTTCAGAAATACTCATGGAAAGAACATTCTGGCTTGAGAATTGAACTGGAAAGGAGAAAAGAAAACCCTAGGCAGAATGATGAAGCCATTAGAGGTCTTTCTGTGGACATAAGAGCTCAAGTGGGAGTCTAAAGTAGCAATCTCTTCAACTTAAATTAACCACTCACAATCATTCCCATGGAATCAAAATATTAAGAGCAGCTTCTAAATTCAGAAATAGTCAAGTGCCTTATCAAAAGGTATGAAAAATCAGTGAAACTACCCCAAAGGAGAAACTTCCAAGTTCACTTTCCTTGCCTTTACATATTTACCCTTTTCAGCAGTCTGCAGAAGATTTTAATTTATGCAATATTTGAAATTCAGGTAATGTTTTGATTGATGGACATTAGAGTGATAAAGTCACAGATTTTCCAGCTTGATAACAAAGTTAGGGGAAAAAACACATACTAAAAATTTGTAAAACTCACGTTAGGCAATGAGTGATGCCAGGCTGAACTTTCATGCTTTGGGTTCTGGTGCTCAAGAAGAGAAATTCAAATTAAACCCTTCCAGGAAAGCCAGCACCTGGCCCAGCAGCATCATTGTGCCATTTTCTGTTTCAAATGGGAGATGCACGAGCCAATTTGCTTTGATGTTTTTAATCATGACCTTCCTAGAGCTGCAGCATTCCTGCAGAAGCCATTGTGTCTTTGGATTGTAGAGGAATAATTTTCAGATTATGGATTGCCTTGGGTCCACTTTCCCCTCAGGCAGTCCTTGTCTCCCCAGAAATCAGCTGTATTTTGGAGATGTCACCATACAAAATTCCCAGATTTCAGTATTTCCTCAGTTTTCTCAAATATTCATATTCTTTTGATCTTTTTCTTGCACTGAGAACCATCCCAGCTAGTGCTGACAGAAATGTATTTCATTCTACTTCAACTCTTCCTGATGAAAGCACTCCTTTTCTTTTCCCTGAGGAAGTAGTCACTGAAACTGAGCAGGATATTTATTTTAATGCAGGAAGGTGTCAGCATATCTGTTTAGAAATCAGCTTTTCAGCTTTGTGCCAGGACGGGAATGCTAAACTGCATCTCAATTACCAAACCCCAGCATGGAAGATTCATGCAGCCTCCTGCACCCGGAAAGGCTATAATAATTAACTCCTCAATAAAGCTGTAATTAATTATTGACAAGTAATGTCCCTACTTTTAACCTGAAATAACAGGCAGGGATTGCTGGCTGTCATCTCTTCGGCGGCACTGCCAGGTGCAGCACAGGTGTTTTCAGTCAGGTCACCCCAACTCCATCAGCACTCACCCCATCCATTCACACTGCAGCATCTCTCCCTGAACAACCCTGATGGATCCTTCCTTTGAATAATTCATGGCTGGGTTTCTATTATAAAACTCATCATTTAGTAAAATGAGCTGCTAAACAGACCCTACAAGTGCATCATCTCCAGCATTTCCCACAGAAACGTGGCTCTCTGCTGTGATAAAAAACCCAGAACTGTGATATCCAACATTAAATTGTAGCCACTAAATTGGATGTTCATCTACACCCTTTTCTGAGCTTCTCCTCTACAGCCACTTTGTGTTTTGAGTCCATCTATTCATTTGTGAGGTGTCTGCTGTTGTGGATAGCTGTTAAATAGTTAATAGGGATCTAGTGCACTTTGTCCAGCAGCAGAACTGCAGCCTGCCTAATAAAACCCTCCTGCAGTAAGTAATGATTCTCTCTCCTTTCACACCTCTCACACTGAATTCACAGTTGTGTAGTTAAATATTTCACAGTGTACAGAAGAAAAAGGCTGTACAGCCTCTCCATGTAAATTACTTTTATACCACGAGGCTCCAGAAAGTCTCCAAGCTGAATACTCCTACCTGAGTATATATTTCAAATATATATGTTCAAATATTTTAAAATAAAAATAAAAAATAACTTCTCAACACCAAGGCAAAGTTAAAATGATCTTTCCTGAGCACTGTTACTGCAGCCTAATGCCCACGGAAAGCCTTGAATTGATCCAACTTTAAGTGGCACCTGGAAGTTTCCTCCAAGACTAATCTTTTCATTGTGGAAAATTGTTGCAGGAGTTGCTGGTCATGGGCAGAGGAGAGAAACTCACCATAAAAGATTTCTCCTACTGGCCCAATGGCCTTATTAGGCCAAACTTAATTACAAGAAGAGTAATTTTGCAGGACAGCAAAGAACTCAGGAGAGCCAAAAGTCGCAGGAGTGAAAGGTTCACCTTCCTTCCTGACTGTGTAAAATCCATTTCTGCCACCACAGAGCACATTGACCTGCACTGCCTGACGCCAAACCACCAAAATCTACTTTCCAACATTTTCTGAGAGAAGAAACACAAGTTTATAATTGGGATTCAATGAGTTTAAGGAGTTTCCATCACTCAAAACCTACTTTTTTTTCCCCCATAAATTATTTTATTGCTTTTCTGTCATAAGATTTGAACTTCCTTCAAAAAAATGCAGTTAGCACATCAAGAATGACAGGCAAAATTTTGTGAAAGTACAGACAATGAATATAAGAATTTTCCATGACCCTTACATTTCATAGGATTGGAAGGTCTTTGCACAGCTCAAAAACCATGAAGGAAAACTCAAAAGAAATTTCCTTTCACAACTCAAAATTTCAAATTTCACACTGTGAATATTTATTAATGGCCTAAATATTTTATTTCAGAAGTACTTATCCAGTGTACATCCCATTTGAAGTTCCAGTTCCTGTGTGGATCACTAGATGGCACATGCCCAACTTGGTGATCTGGTTCTATACAGAAAAAATCTTTGCAAAGCCTCTTCTGCAGCTAAGGAGTGCCAGGAAAGTTAAGACACTGCATTGCAATCTGCTAATTATCTGTCTATTCAATTCCTTATTTAGCATAAATGGTTTCAAAACAGATATGAAAACAAGGATGTCCAAAACAAGGAAGAGCTTTTATTATTTAAATGCAGCTGGGGAAAAAAATTTATAGGATGTCTCAAAGAGCTGCAATTTGCTTATAATTTCTGAGCCAGCTTTCTTGTCCTGATTGTGTATGTGTGCTTGAAGTACATTAAGTGGTTGAAATACAGAATGATTCACAAACTAACACTCTGTTTTATCTTTATTTCGGGAAATACGTTTGATATGTTGAAAGCCTTGCTTAGATAGAAGAGGTTATAGAGCCTTTTTTTTTTTTTTTTTTTTGCTTATAGATATATTCTGTTTTTCAAATGGAAGGCAAAGCAGGCAATGAAGGCTTTCATTTAGTCAGAGCTGGGGCTGGAGCAGATAAAAGCATTTGGGGCTGAGTGTAACCCTGTTATTACACATCATCCATGAGTAGTTCTGATGTTCTTGCTTACCAAACGAGCCTTTTAAAACAGAAGATACATTTTATGATGAATGCCAACTAACACACAAGCTCCTTTGAAGTGAAATCTTCGTTTCTCGTTTCCAGCTATTTTCCTCTAAACGTTTCTGGGTGATTTCAGTGATTTTATCTGTCAGGGGGACAGGGACTATCCCTGACCCTCAGCCCCCACCATCAGCCCATCCCCTTCAGCATTATCCCACACCAGCAAGCCTTGAGGTTTCCCAGCAGCCCTAAACCTTTGTTATTGATATTCACCTTCACCTTCATCCAACGTGCACCAGGGCATGAAAGTTGCCCCTGTGGTGAGCTGACAGCTCCAAACCCCTCTCTTTCCAACAATCCAAAGCCAGCAGAACTGCTGGATGGCATTTCCATTTGCTCCATGCCCAGCC
>VRYO01002184.1:20480214-20490643 GCA_009812075.1 Sialia sialis
GTATTTTTTTCTATTTTAGGGATGAAGCAGAGATGGCATCAAGTAGAGCCTGAGGAAGAGTTTTTCCATCTCTTGATTCAACTGAAAGGGGAAAGGCAGAGGTCAGGCTCCACTGTGGCACCTTTGGGACCCTGCTGCAGGGATGGCAGCTGCTGCTCTGGGTACCAAACATTGCACAACACTCACAGACCTCAGAAAGGTTTGCTGACTCCCTCCAGTCCCCTTGGAGCCACTTGAAATCCAGCCCAGTGCTGCTGGAAAGGATCCTGGGTATGAGCCACACATGGCTGTGTATCTTCTTCTGACTTGAGAAAATAAAATTTCTCAAGTGGGAGCAGGGGAAAAAACATCACGAGGGGTGGTAAAAAATCACACAGAAGAGTTTGTGTGTGGCAGGCAGAAGAGAGAATGCAAAATTGGTTAAATGGATTTAGCAAAGTTCTCTTCTGATTGAATCCCCTTGGGCCAATGTGAAAAACGCACTTTACTGTTTTGGTAAAATTTAAAAGGTTTAATAACAAGATAATAGGAGACAAACATAAAGCAAAGAGTTAAAATTGTTGGGTGCTTGTAAAGCTGCTAAGAGCATGAGGTGGCTTTGGGAATACTTCTTTAAATACGTTTTACAATACATTAACTTGTTGAATATTTACAGTTCTTTTATGTATAGTTAAACTTTTTTTAGGAACTGTTTAGTATGACCACTCTTTGGGCTTGTCTTTTTAGAGCATGTGTGTTTTTTGGCTTATGGTTTTAATTTATTTTATTATTATTTTTTAATTTGGGTGGTGGTTTTGGCTTTTTGCAGTTGGTGAGTGTTGATAATTGTCGTGTTAGCTGTAGGGTTTCCATCACACGTTCACAGGCTGTTATTTTAACTAAGTGGATAGTTTAAGCATACTAACTCCAAAAAACTTACGTTTAACTTTTGGTATTAGAAGAAAAGAAAAAAAAAAAGCTTATATTAATACAGAAGAGCTAGTTTAACATTATAGCATTTATTCCAATATTTACAAAAAGCCAACAATACATTATGCACTTAAAACAGCCAAGCAGCCACTGCTGACTCTTGTATGATAAAAATCATCTGGTAAGAGCAAAGCCCTCAACGTGCTTGTGCTTGTCCAGTAAGAGGCAGAAAGGTTTTGGACAGGCTGGGATTGATGTTCATTGGAGCCTCACACAAATCAAACACAAACAGTGACAGCTCCTCCTGCTCCTGATCAGCACCAGAACTGTGCTGGATTCACCAGGAAATTTGGGGCAGCAAATTCTCTGAATCTTCACTTTGCCATCCGCTGCCAGCTGAGTATTTGCTGGGTTGGAGGGCTCCAGGGAGCAGCAATCCAAGCTCGTTGCTCTCTCTCCAAAGTGTTTGTAAATCCACCAAACTCCCCTCATTATCACACAGCTGCCAGCCTGATAACGCCCCTGGCAGAGGTCAAGGTTGAGATAGCAGAAGCACATTAAACATCAAACATTAAAATATATTAATTTAAAATGCAATTTGAGGCTGTTTTGAACTAATTCTTTGAACGAGCTTGTTTCACAGAGGAAATTAATGAAAAGTTAAAGGCCAAAACAAAAAGCTACGGGAGAGACTTGCTATTTTCATTAATAAGTAAAACAGATACTCTGGAAAAGCCTTTCTTCATTTTTATTGCTCTCAGTGCTTTTGAAAAGGCTCCTCACCTGACACAAAAAGCTCTCTGAGCACTAAATGCTCAGAAAACATGCATTCATTTTGTGCAAACCTGCAGGATGACATATTTACATTCATGTTAGTGGATGCAAGCAAAGAAAACTCAATTCCAGCAACAACAGGTGCAAAGTTAAATGCCAAGAAAAAATACTCCAAGAGAAATAACACATTAAAGAAATATAAAATTGGCATTTCAGTCGTGCAGACCATTCAGTCCACATAAGTTTGTTTTAAAATTCATATAATGGGTAAACCATCTGCATCCTCTAAACCCCTGCCATTATTTTCATGAGTCAGAAGAGCTACCAGGGAAAGCACCAGCATCAGAGGACACAGAAGGAAATGTTTTCCAACATCAGGCTCATTCACAGAAATCCAAATGCCGTTCCACATTCCTGCTCATGCCATGCACATCCTGTGGAGTTCAATTTTAATGGCACAATTTCAATATAAAACCTACTGATATTTACTGGACCTTGCAGAGGAAATGGAGGTAATGAGGAGAAAACCCTAAAAAAGGTGCAGAGGAAATGGATGTCAGGAGATGTATTCATGACCATTATGAAGAGGTGCACATCATTTTATTCCCGTGACTGAGCTACGAGCGAAATCCAATTTGCCCAGATTTCATTGTGTAAACCAGGTGAACACAAAACAAATTTGTTCTAAAATAAATCAGCTTTTCCATACTGGAGCCAAATCAAATTCAGAGCTGAAAATCAAGATTCCAAAAGCCTATACAGAAATAATGAAAAATGGGCAGACATCATCAAAATAAAGCTGTGAGTGATTTCGTTGCCACAGCTGTAAGGACCTTTTAAAGCTGGTCCTCCTCTGCAGATCACAAAATGAAGGTGCCAGCCTTTGCTTGCTCCCGGTGCCTTGTTTTTCCTGAAGTGTTTGTTGTGCCTTGAGAACCTAATGAATTATGTTTATAAAGGTTAATTAGCTTTCTCCTATAATTCCACTCGAACGCATCTCAAACAAATCAGGAAATATACACCCAATTATTATTCCAAATGCAAGTCAGTGGAATATTCCAGATATCTTCCTTCTTTTCCCCAGCAGACATGGAATGTTTTAACCCTTTCCTGCACAACTGCTCCAATGCCTTCCAGGCACAATCTGTGCAAGACAGAAATCCTGATTTCCAGAACGACCAGCTGGGCTCTGGCCTGCCTGGAAAAGCCTCAAAAAATCTTCACATGCTACATTTTGTACAAAGAAATGTAAATCCCCATGGCCAGCATATTCCACATATATCATAAAAAATAAATTAAGAAGTACAGAATTACATTAATTTCACGATTATAAGCTGCACCTTTTTCATTGAAGAATCCAGCCTACCCCAGCAGTGCGGCTAATCATCAGGTGCGGCTTATTTATGGACAAATCCCAGCGAAATGCCAACCCAAAAGTGAGAGCCGGCCGGGGAGGGCGCCTGGGACTGCCTTTAAAGGCTTGGCTGGTCTATAAAAACTGTTTGCAACTTGAGCATCTGACACCAAACTCCATGCTGGCGCCATTCTGTTACTAACTCGTTACTTTGTCGCACATGGATCCTCGCTTAAAAAAAAAAAAAAGGCAAAAAAGTGATTTATATTCAGGTGCAGCTTATACATGGACAAATCCCATGGTCTACCCGGCTACCCGGATGTGCGGCTTATAATCAGGTGCGGCTTATAATTGTGAAATTACTGTGTTTCTTATTTAAATACAAGGACTGTGAGCAGAAACTCTTTGCACCCCAGCATAGACTGGTCACAGTGCAGGAGTAACAGAGCAGTGGTGGAACAAATATTTTGAAGGAAAGCTAAAACACAATATGGCCAAGACAAGAGATCAGGTTAATACCATTAATTGAAAGCATCAGCCACTCAGAAATATTGAATTTTAGCAGTAATCTCTATTCTATAGGATTATATTTTTCATTTTAGCAGAATAGCGTGCAAAGTCCAACTTTTTGTTGGTGTTATATCATGGAGTAAATTTTCTTTTTTCACACTGCAAATTTTCATGACTGGGTACATTTTCTATATTTTTATCAGTGATATGCAGAAGTGTAGGAAGAATGCAACAAAAATTATTTGATGCAGTCATCAAATGGCATGATTGGGGGGTTTTTTTGCCTGTTCCTTAATATTGCTTAAGGTTCTATTGATATTTCCAGCTCCACGCACCCTAAAATCAACAGGTACCATCAAACAAGTCAGGCTAAATAATCTAGACTGTTCTGAGAAACCAAAAGAGTTTTTACCTCACAACACATAAATTACGAGCAAGCATAATCAGTTATTTGGCATAAAATGCAAATAATCTGTTCCATTACTGTAGAAGTATCTTAATCAAGACTCTAAAATTAATGCAATGATTCAGAAAACACATTACTGTTCAAACAAAAATATTAGGCATCTGTGTTTCCTAAATATGTTTTGCTAATTTATCAGCAGCAGCTCCTTCCCCAGAGGCTCTTGGTGCACGAATTTCCACCTTTTGGTCTCTGGTTTGAAACACCCTCTGGATTTTCACAGGGCTCCAATTTTTCTGCTCCACTCTTACCTTGTCAAAATAAGACCCAAAGTGATGCAGAGAGTTTTCACACAGCTCAGGAAATGTTCTTACATTTGAAAATGTGAAAAATGCATGTTCTTACACACACAGCCCATGTCCTGCATTTTCCAGTGTCTTACACCACAATTTAAAGAAATATTAATACAAGCTTTATTGTGAGATGCATAATTCATGCATCATTTGTTTGGATGCTGCTTGATATTCCTGTAGGTTCAAGCTTTTCACACTCTGTGTTTGAATAGATGAGATCAGAACATAAATGCTACTAAACTTTAATTAGGGAAAATAAAGAAATAATTTCTGAGATGATCAGGGGCTCAGACAAAGGGTTCTGGTCTATGGGCCTTCTCAGTGCCAAAATCCATAAAAAGAAAATAATTTTTTTAAAAAGAGGTAAGAAATGGTAATTTTAGTCTATTATTTTTTGACATGAATAAAGGTACATCCATATTGTAATTCTACTAAACAATATAGATAACCTGTAAGGCTCTGAAGCTCAAATACTGAGTTAATATTGAGCTAATTTTAATCTTTGCTGAATTCCTCACAAATATTGTCTCTCGTTTTCTTTCATGTTTCAATTTACAGCAGAGTGTATCCAAAATCTGCAGTATATAAATTTGTATCTCCAGTCTTTATCACAGAAATATATAGAAACTTGCAGGCTGTAAGATCAGTTCATCAACAGATTTCAGCTTTTTTTCCCTTTTTTTTTCTGGTCATTTAACAGCTTGGAAAAATGCTGATTGGGATTTGCATTTTATTTTAGCATGGTGATATATTTGTTTTTATAATTCTCTATTGACAAGACACTGCTCTGCTACAGCACCCCTGACCATGCAGCATCCTACAACAAAATGTGTAAAAGGATTCGCTGTACTTACAACCAATAGCAATTTAGGCATGGATTGGAGTTTTAATTGCTTTCTTTGAGTAATTTTCATCATATTGACAATTTGAGTTGTCTTAGTCTATTTATAGTGATCTGTAAAATAATTTTGTTCCTTATTGACACAAATACCTATAACCAATTTAGCCAGCCATTAGGTACATTTAAGCCTTACTCAAATTTAATTATCTAAAAATGCACAAAGTCTTGAACCAGTAACTAAACAAAAAACAAACGCACATGTGTTTTTTATTAATATCTCAGTGTGGTGAGATTTATGTAATTTTTGTGATTTTTAAAGCCAACCAATCATGGCGGGCTGGATTTCCATGATGGATAAACAGGGAAATGAGGACCCTACTTAATTCAAACTCATTCTAAGCCCTGCAAGCTTGCAGCACAGGACATGGATTGGAGTTCTCTGACTCCCCATGAAAACAAAAAGTTAAAACATTGATGAGAACAGGCACAGGAAGTTCTCACTGCTCCCTGGTCACCATGCATGGGGACAGGATCCTGGGGACTAAACAAACCTTTGAGCTTGCCCAACACACTTTTTCTGTAATTACTGTTCTCAGAGGAAGTTTCTTTTAATGAATAATATTCATTAGCTATAGAAACAATCTGAGAAAAAATAGACAATTAAATTTAAGGGACATCCTGTAGCTATGACAGAGCTTTGGGATGACTGGGGCTGAGGTGAAATTGTCAGATCCAGCTGAGTGTAGAAAGAGCCAAATTTCCAAATTCAATCATTGTTTTTGCAAATACTTTCATGTTTCACTCTCTGGATGATATGGGGTAGATTTTTTCTGCTGGTTCTTGGGCTACTCGCTATGGGACTCTGCATTAACAGCCCCTGTCTCATTCAGTCACACAATTTCACTTCACACCCCCTTGCACCTCAAACCCCACTCACAGCACTCACCTCGTGATGTGAGCCCCGTTCCCTCTCGGACGGCCCTTCCATTCCCGGGTTGCTCTGTCCTTTACAGCCTCGGGAGTATCCAGCAAACCCTTCTTTGATCCCGCTGTAATCCAGTCCAGCTCTACCTCGGGACCGCCTCTGGGCGTGGCTATCCCAGACGAGCCCCCAAAAATGATGTTATGGATGAGGCCAGAGTATTTATCCGAGTTGTTAAAAACCGAGCACAGACTCTTATGGCAACAAGCCAGAAAAAAAATGCAATGTGTCAAACTCCTGACACACAGGGTGCTCCTTTAGCAACAAGTTCTGCAGGAGAACCCCTGGCAGCAACCCAACACTCTCTTTTATGATGCAGCCCTGTCCCCTATCCCCAAATTCCCGGCTAGCTAATTAGGAATGGGAAGAAGAGTTGCATCATGTGACAGGCAGACAAAGAGGGGCTCTTTCCGTCCTGGCTCAGTTCCAAGGTTTATTCTCAAAGGGTTCCAGGATGAAGAGGAGAGAGAGGGTCGGCTGATACAGGATTTTATAGGATTTAGGATACAGGAAATGACATAGGGGTTTGGGATTGGATGGGATTGGTTGTAACTGGATACCTTCCAACGTGACCTGGTCAGAGACCAAGGGTCAGACCAGTGGTCATAATATGTTGTGGAATGCAACACTTTTATAACCCAGCCCTGGTCCAGATTTGGTGGGATTTGGATCCTTGTGGTGATTGGTCCATCCTTGGGGCTTCCATTGGCTCTTGGTGGGGTTCACTCCTGTCCAATCATTCTCCCAGGGTGTCGAGTGATTGGACAACTCCCCCCATCATTCATAGCTCACCACGTTGAGGTGACTGCGCTGACCTCACCCCCAAGGTGTCACCACTCCCCTCTGGAATCCACACCACATTCTGGACTCTTTTACATTTTTAACAAACTTCAATTAATTCATTATACTTCAATCAACCCCCGCAAAAAACAACAAACTTTCTCCCCGGAACTACAACATTCTAACAGTCAATTTGGAAAATTAACGAACTCTAACCCACAACGTACATGAACTAAATTTTACTTATAACATCTGCAAGGCCACCCGTCACACCTGCTGGAAATCCAGACTTTATTGGGCCTGACTTTCTTAGTCTGCCTAGGAAAGTACACCAAGCAAACCTGATGGGAATTGGAGGGGCAGCACAGAGAATGTCCCGAGCTGGAAGGGACCCAAGGGCTCCTCAAAGTGCAGCTCCTGGCCCTGCACAGCAATGTCTGACAGCACTGGCCAAAACCTTCATGAATTCTGGCAGGAGAGATACACAGAGGAGATACTCAGAAGAAAACTTAGAAAGGGCATTATGACCTTCTTCTGGATTAGAAAGGAGGAAGAATAATTCTGAAGTTGAGTATTTATTTAACTCTAATAACAAGGCAGCTAATCTTTTCAGATTAGCAGAACCTGTTTATAAACCTCCTTAAAACTAGGGGAGCTTTGAGCTGCAGGCTTTGTGTGGGATATAACTCTGTGTACGATGAATTAATAATTCAACTTCCTAAACAAAGCATTCATCTCTGCTCAACAAACAAAACGTTGGCTCAGCACGTCAGGGCATCCTGAAATGCAAATCAGGGGAGAAAAAGCAGAAGTCCCTGTGCTCTCAAAGGGAGGTGGGACCTGTGCTATCCAAGAGAGGAGAGACAATTGGGATTTTTAATTTTGTTTTTGTGTTAAAGCACCACAGCAAAGCTGCAAGGACTTGGACAAAATAATCCATCTCAGTGAGGCAGCTCTGCTGATACCAAAGTTTGGGACATTCTTCTGATGAGTTCCTAGAGCCACAAAGAAATATTCTGTAGGCATCTCAACACTTTATTCCATAGACTCCCAAACATCACATTTGTGTTCAACTGCTCTCAGAGGAAAAGAAAACCAAAATACAAAACAACACATTCCTTTACCTCTTGTTCTTACATACTGCCTGAGAAAACCTGTGGTTAACATATGGTTAAACAAATCTGCTTCTGCTTTTTTCTTTTTTTCACTTTTTTTTTTTTTTTTTTTTTTTTGGAATATTGATCAAGAGAAGCTGTCCTTTGCTTTCCATGGGAGGTGACAGGACACAAAATGAAATGTCAGGAATTTGTAGCTGATATCATCCAGCACCTGAATATAATGAGATTTGAAAAGGAGACTGACAAGACAGAAGTGTTGTGGTAGTTTAATTAATAAAGAACTTTTTCTGTATGTGTGTGAGGAAGAGATGGAAGGAGCAAGCAGGCAAGGCAGGAGTAGGTAATGATTCCACAAACAATGTGGGTTCAAGAATAGTTAAATTTTGGAAAAGATATTTTCTCAGAAAAATAATAAGTAGTCTGATGGGAGTCATTCTCTTAGCCTCAATTATTCATAAAACAACTAAGCCTCTACTTTATTAAATGTTTTATAAAAAGATAAACATTTACAGAAATCATATCACTATCTTTTTATATATTTGTAAATAAAATTTAACCAAATTTTAGTCCTCTATACTTCATAAATGTGGGGGGGAAAACTCTCTGCTTAGAGAATTAATTTACAATTCTCTAATTACATTTACGGAGCACATGGGATGTTTTAAAATACCCAGATTTTTATTTTTTTTTAAAGTCATCTCTGGCTAGTGGCAGAGGTTATTAAATGAACAACTGTGAGCATTACAACTCATGCAGAATAAAGCACAGCTCTTTACAGCTTCATTTATGCTCTTAAAACACAAAGTAATGGAAGTTCAGTTTTAGAATATAAATAGATCTTTGGGTTTTTATGGGTTTGGTTTTTAATGTATTACTGTTTAAGGGAAAATAACATTTTTCTCGAGAATAAAACTGTATTTTTATTTCTGAGGCAATGTGGTGATCTGTAAGGAGGTAAGGGACAGCTTTTACCTAAATAATGTTTTACCCACCAAAGGACAGTTGTTTAAATTCAGAGATAGCACCTCCCATGTGAGCACAGCTGGTGTTTGCAATTCAGGCACCAAATTCCAGTTACAACCTCACAATCCACAGTGCCAGAAAGTGGAACGGGGGGCAGAATTCCAGCACCCTGCTGATAACATTCCATAATCTCTCATCCTTCTCCTTATTAGATCACAGTGACAAAAAGGACGTGAGAATAAAAGCTTTTAGGACAGAATTAGAAAAATACACTGGAAAATTATATCTTTTTTAATCTTCTTTTTCCTCCGCTCTTTCCATTTTTCTGACTCTATAAAGGAGTTTTTACTACTGTCAGCACAGAATTAATGCACACATATTAATCTCTTCTATGACTACATTTCTTACTCATTCACAGAAATTTGCACTATGTACAAACCAGGAGTAAACTTGAAGTTGAAAGCATAACCAAAAAAAAAAAACCTGACAATGTGAGTGTTCCAAATATGTTTTTTTTTCCTCCCAAAATGTATCAAAATTCAACTTTCCCTTCTCTTCTAGCAAGCCCTGCCACATCCCCTGTTCCCCCTTACACTTCTGGCCGTGAAGGAATCTTCACATTTTTGCAGCCAGGTGCCAAAAGCTGTGCAGCTTTATCTGACCCAGATAAACAAACCCCTGCTCTATCTGATCACAAATTCACAGTGATAAGGCTACAATCAATTCTCATCAAATCTCGCTCTAAGGTGGTTTTCAGAACCTGTGACACCATCACAGGGTGCAGTCATGCTGACTTTGAAAAGTTGGTTTAAACTGAAGTCCATTAAATTCTGATTATTCAGGTTTTTTATCTTCTAGTCAAGTTTAATTATTTTCTCAGACAGGTACAGGATTCTGTATACCAGAATTATTCTCCACAATAATTTTCAGAATTTTATAGAGAAAAAGAATAAACCCATGTATTTTTTTCCAGCTCACAGAATACCCTGAGTTGGGAGAGACCCACAAGAACCATCAAAGCCCAGCTCCCATCCCTGCACAGAGGACCCCACCCTCTGCATGAAAACTTCTCCAAGCACTTTTTAATTTTGGCAGGCTTGAGGTTGTGACCACTACCCTGGAGAACCTGTTCCTGACCAGGTAGATGGACCTGAATACCACAAAACTTTGAATTGAATTGTTTCAGAGCTTTCCATGAGCTCTGCCATGCAGCAGAGCCAAGCACCCCAACTGGGTTCCCTCAGCACTGAACAATTCCCAGGTTTGCTGCTGTGGTTCTCCCACATTTAGGAGATCCTTTAGGTGACTTCAGGGACCCTTCCATGAAAAGCTGCCCCAAAACCCTTCTCAAAAAGCAGTGATCAAATGATCCTGTGCCACGGTGCCACCCCTGTGATCCTCTCCTACAGACCATGCATGGGTAGGACACCAAACTCTGGCCA
>VRYO01002184.1:20511435-20522744 GCA_009812075.1 Sialia sialis
CTTATAATCGTGAAATTACTGTATATATTGATAATTCACCACACCTTGCAGCACAAGATCCATAGGGAAGAGAGCATGTGGCAGCAGCTCGAACATAAAGAGCAAAGACGTAAATCAAACTCGTCCTTCAAAATTCAGAATTAAAATGATGGAATGCCTTCCAAAAGGACAGGTTGGATGTTAATAGGCAGAAAGATTAAAAACCTCTTAGACAAATGGAAGAGAACTCCCTCAAGTGCTATTAGGCAAAATGGTGTGGATATAATATTCTGGTGAGGAATACTGCAGACAGAAAGACGAAAATCCATACCTAGAGAAATATCTGTGTGTTTGCTCTACTCTAAGAGTTTTTCTGCAAGCTTTTGCTGCTGCCTGTTGTGTGTGTTGATTTCTCCAGGGCTGGCTGGACTCTTGGACTGAGCAGTTGCTGACAGCCCTTTGCTCTCAGAGCCCTCTGCCCTTTGCATGTAGTTAAGAGAGTTTCACCTCGGAGCGCGCAGCCAACGGAGCAGTTTTCCATCTTCCCTCAAACAGGGAGCCTAAAGCTACTGATCTTCTGTTGTGCACAGAATGAAAACCAGACAAGAGAGAAGAAAGCAGAAATCTAATGATAGTCAAGGGATAAGCCTTTCCAAAATGCAGAGAGAAAGCAACAAGCATCGCATAACTGAAGAAATAAAGACCTGAAGCCAAAAAGCAAACAAACAAACCAACCTCCATCCAACCAGCAAAAAAACAACCCAGCCCAGCCCCAAACCACTTATCTGTTGGGTATAAAGGAATCTATTTCTAAAAGAAGGATTTTAAAAGCAGCCCAAGTCTGGGCTCTATTCCCACCATTCCTTGATTAAGAGCAGCACTCAAGGATAACAAGAAGGCTTGTGTTGTACATGGCCTTGTAAATAAAGCATGAGGGAGATAAACTAACTTTTACAACTTTGCTGGGAAAGCTGGAAAATTAATGGAAACCACCTTAGCCTGAAGATAGTTTCTCCCAAATAACAGAGTAAATCAATTTACATAAAAGCCCCACACTGCTATTGTTAGCCGACATCCAGAGCTCCTGCTTCCTTGTTTAAAGTTAGCCTGTGCCTCCAAACCACAGTGCAATTTCTGTAGAGTCTTTCCTCACTTTCCAGCCCCATTAAGCCCCTCCAGGATGTGTTTTACCATCCTGCTCATCCAAACCTCCCACAGCAGCCTCATAGATCACCCCACACCTCCAGGCATGTGTTAATTGACCAATAAAACACACCTGTAGCATATTAATGTTCTAATAAAACACTCTCCATATTCCGTAAATTTTCTGTTATCAGTTCTCCATCAATTATTTATTAAGAGCCAGCATAATAAATTATCTGCTGAGCAAGGTGCAATAACAGGAGGACAAAACAGTGCAAAATAGATTTTATCACCTCCTCCTCAGTGCAGGTCCAGTCTGTGGCACACTGCACATTCATAAGTGCTTGAAGTAGGTTAGATGGAACTCTTCAGCTCTAAATCTTCATACTTAATTCAGCAAGAGACTGCTTTGTTGAAATGAACAACAACAAAAAATATTAACAATTAACTAAAAGGGTTTCTTATAGTATTTGCTTACATCAGGTTCTCTTAATCCTAATATTAGGGATTATTTTCTACACAGAATCCATAGGTTCATCTTTTTGGAGTCCTCCTTAGCTGACTCTGGATTAGTGTCAGTTAACAGGAATATTTCTAATAAGACACTGTAAGTCCTCTCAGAACATTTTTTCTAAAAAATTTCAGTAAAGAATATTTAGAGTATCTCCAGATACAATCATCACATATCTAAAATGAGAGTGTTCCATCCCCACAAAATTAAGAACCAGCGGGGACTTCAATGATCTTGCCAGTTTTCAAGTGGCGCCCTACTTAGGCTGAAATTACTTTGGATTTCTAATAAATATTATGGTTAAATGCAGGTACAGCAACAACCAAACAGAAAACAGATATAGGCTTGGAATAATCTCTAAAACATAACTTTTAAACAATTCCTGATTCTTTTCTCCAAGGGGAAGTTAAAATTCATACTGCCTCAGTTTGCAGACCTAGATGATTAAAACACAGCAGATCTGCTTTTTTTCCCACAGTGTTCTTATTTATTGCTGCCTTTACAAGATAAATGTTTCATGAAATTGAAAAGAATTAAAATCAAAACTTACAGAAGTGACTGAAGTGAAAGAGGAGGGAGAATCAGCAAATGCATAAGTTTAAAGATTTTTCTGTTGCCTCTTGTTCAAGGATTGGTTCTTATGTGAATGGCAAATGAAGGACAGGGGGAAAATGAAAGGTAAGTAGAAGTTAAAGGGGAGAAAATTATCATTGTTACTCTCAATTCATTGTGGAAATTCACCTAAGAGTTCTCAGTAACTCTAAGGACAGGTAAAAATCATGGTATTGTTCACAACTCTTGATGGAAAAGAGAATGTTCATCTCCATCACCTTCAATCCACCACACATTGTTCATTCCACTAAAGTGTGTCTGAAAAAAAATACGGGAATGTCTGCATTGCAAACATAAGAGAAATACAAGCTTTTATTTTCTAGTGGTTCAGAATGTATGTTAGGGTCACATTTTTATCTGTAATTTACTCAATGCTTCAGTTCTGTATGATGGAAATTACTTTTGTTGAGATTTCACATCTGCAAACATTTACCCTGCTCGTGTGGCTCACCCAGACCTGGGAAACTGAAACGTGAAGAGAGAAAGTTGCACAAAAAGTTACACACACAAAAGTCAGCCTTGGCCTCTTCAGATACATCTGCAACTGAGGAAATTCATCCCACAGCAGAAATTAGATCATGGAGACTGAAACAAACTGTTCCTTCTTGTACAAGAGAGGTTACAAACCACATTCTCTGCCTAAATATTAATCAGCTTGAACTTGTAAATTATCCCCCCAGATGTCTCCAGGAAGCAGAGATGCTCCAGAAGGCAAAACTTCCTCGTGTAGAAATAAGAAGGAAGAGGGATGATCTGCAAAATCTCACAGATATTTTAATTTGGTGTTGGTGCAAAATGCTCAAATAGGCACAAAAAACCTTCCGTGGTGACAATATACAGAGTGTTTTCTGAAATGTTGGAAGCAAACATTAAATATATCAACAATATTTCAAGGTAACTATGCAAAACTGGCAGAGCATTCAAAGAATGCCTCGAGAAGAAGGGAACCAAATGTTCTACTTTCATCAAAACAAGACAATAACTCATTTCAAAAGTGTAATTTCGAGGAGATGCAACAAATGCTCAGAAAACAATATTATAGGTTTTGTAAAATATGTGGGATATTTTCTGCAAAACCTAAAAATTATAATTTCCTCAGTAAAGGATCAAATTACCATTTTCATTCAGAGTAATAACAAAGAGCTTCAATATTACATGTCAAAACAAACTTACTTTGCACATTCAACCTAATTTTATTTCCTTGTTTGTTTGGATTTTTCCCTTGAATATTGAAAATGCACCTTTGGAACTTGTCACTTTTTCTACTTTATAGAAAATAAAGAATCCAAAACAATTCCAGTCCCACTGTGAGTTATGGCATTGCACACACTGGGTCTAAAATTATTGAAGAGTCAACAATAGTGTAATTAGTAGTTATAATTTTGAATAATATTTTAATAATGGCATTCAGCAGGTTATAGGTTAGAGTTTTATTATGAGAAATAATCCTAAAGAAGAGATTATGGCTACTAACTTAATTCTGAAAATCATCTGGAAGAGAAAAAAAAATATTTCCTCACATCTTTCTGATTTGCTATTTTTCTAATTTAAGTCCAACTGGGAGAAAAAACCAAACAAATTTATCATTAATTTTGTAGCTTGTAAGTAATGAAGATTTATACAGAAATGGAAACTGAGCAAAGTAGAGCTGCCTCTTCTGACATTTCATTCTGGTCTAAAAATAAAGATTTTAACTGTGAAATACTTTGGAGAACTTGCCCATTAAAACATTTATTTTTATATTAATATTTTTAACTTCATGCTTTCAGTGTGCCAAGGATAGCCATTTTAACTGAAAATAAATAATGGCCTGAATCATGGGTTTCCAGATCCACAATCCTATTTATCCTATCAGAGAGCAATAACCCCACAAATTAATTTACAGGTAAATTAATTATGCTCCCTTAGGTCTTTCACAAATGTCCGAATTCAAAGAATTTTATGTTTTCCTTCTATTTATTTTGAATAATAGTTAATTATTAACAATTAACAGTTCTATTTACTTTAAAAGCCTCTCAGCATCTAAACCAGGATCAAAGCGAAGTGGGAAACAGAACTTTGAAATCAACAATGAAAAATAATTTCTTCATTTTCATGTTATGAGAAAGATGAAGTGTGAAAGAGCAAGATTTAAGCTGCACCTCTCCTTGCAAATTCAGTCACTTTTCTGATATCCAAAGTAGATTTTTCTTTACTTTTCCCCCTTTTTAAAATAAATCTGTGCTATTCTTTTGGAAGGTGCTTATATTGTTTGAATGAAATAATTCTGTTTCCTCATAGCTTTTTTTTTCTTTCTTTCTTTTTTTTCTTTTTTTCTTTTTTTTTCTTTTACCATAGAATGAGGAATTTTCATACATGAGAAACAAAAGGTCTGGGACAGATTATAACAGAACAAGATATTTATTTGTTCTGACTTGGCATAAAGAGCAACATGTGAAATTAAATCCTGCATTAACATGAGAGCAATACATGTCTCAGCATGGATTTAAATACAGTGGATCTCGTATTTCTTTTGTGGTCAAATCCTTTTAAAATGGTATTTTAGGACAGCAAATTTTAATAGGATGAAGTGATACAAAAGAAAGAGCATCTAACGTTAGAACAATGGAACTCTAGGAAAAAATCTCTCCACCACACAAAGCTGTTTGACTTCTGGCTAACATTTATCTATAATTTCCATGGGTTACAGAAAGAACCAAGTTATGAATTAATAACAGGGTGATTATTTCCACATATAACACATCTAGGAAGCTGGAAAAATGCAAAACCTGAGTCAATATTCCCTTTCTTCAGACATTTCAAGAGCATTTCAATGGAAATGGACATTAGTACAGCACTGGACTGAGCAGCAAAACCAACCAGGAGCAAAACTCCTGGGGAAAAACGCACAGCAATATCCATTCAAATTCACCAGCACATCTATTCCTATCAAAACTGCTGAAATTTAGATTACAGTAATTCCACGACTATAAGGTGCATGGACTATAAGGCGCACTTCTGGCTTGTCGGCAAATTTCTGAACTTTGACCATCTGTAAGGTGCATTGGACTATAAGGCGCACTTTTTTTTGGTGGCGAGGATCCGTGTGCAACAAAGTAACAAATTAGTAACAGAATGGCGCCATTGCAGGGTTTACTGGCAGCTGCTCAATTTGCAAACATTTTTCATGGATTGGCGCAGCCTTTAAATGCAGCCCCAGGCACCCTCCCCGTGCCATGGACCCCGGCACTTGCAGCTGCCACCGTGGCTCGCACTTTGGGTTGGCAAATTTCCTAACTTTGTCCATATATAAGGCGCACTCGATTATAAGGCGCACTTCTGAGTTATGATCAAAATTTTAGTCTAAAGGGTGCGCCTTATAGTCGTGAAATTGCTGTAATTCCTTCTGTTTGCTCCCAGAAATGGAGCTCTTTCCCCTTGATAACTGACCACACTTCTGTGCTGAGCTGCCACACTTTGGATGGGAAGAGCTTTGCCTCTGGCAAGAACTCCTCAAAGAGTGTTTGAACCTCCCATGGTAACCCCCATGGGCCGGATGACAAGTAAATCACATTTTCCACAGCTCTGTGTACATTATGCAGACATATATAGGTACAAAATGCAGCTGTAAATCTGAATGAATGCCAGGAGGAGTGGCTGTGAGTGTTGACATCTGACTGGAGCCTTCTGGATGTTAAGAATCTGCTCTGAGTTAGCCGTGATCTGTGGAGAGGAAAAAGCATCTGGAAAGAATGGAAGTGATGTCTGGAGTGAGAGGAACACCCACAGGAGGCAGGTGGAGCTCAGGTGGTGCCATGAGTGAGTCCAGATGATTCCCTAAGGGAGACACCTCACCCTGAGATGGGTAAAGAGCCCAGCTGACATGAAAGCCAAGGCTGCTGCCCCAATGGCATGCCAAGATTAACATTTATCTTTTGATTAAACTCAAGATCAACTTTCATTTTTTATTAAAATTCAGTTCAAATCTCATCAGCTTAATTATTCTCCTTATACTTAATCTATTTATTCTGCAAATCAGCTATTTTAGTGTTGCATGCCAAGTCAACTTCCTATCAAGTAAGAAATTTTGGAATATATGTTATCAGTACTAGCATAATCCTGCTGCAATCCTGCTGGGTGTAACCTTCACAGAATATTTCTGTGCAGGACATGGCCCCAGTGGGAGCTGGGTATGACAAATTAAATCTCATGCTTTAGCAAGCCAAAGGCTGGACTCACATTTGTAGCAAGAATGAAATAAATTTAAAATAGTACATTTAGAAATGAGAAGCATGCTAATAATCAGCTATTCAAGAAAAACAAATAGGAAAGGAACACCTCATATATCAAACAACCAATAAGGCAGCATGGATAAAACCCAAAACTGAGCTCAGGGTGAGTGGTTATGGTACAGTCACAGCTCTGGCTCCATCCCCTGCTCCCTGGGTGCTCAATGTCTGGGAAGGAGCAGAGAGGGGACAGACAGCACTTGGCCCCACAGAACCAGCACAGCTTCAGAACACAGAAAACTCTTCATCCATGTCAATAAGATAAAATTTCACACCGTTTCAGAGAAAATAATCTGGTTTTCAGATGCCTCCACAAAAGCTCGAGCTCCAGAGGACTGCAGTGCTGGAGCTCTGTTGGTGGCTCCATTAAGCTGTGTTTATATTTACTGCTTGATATTTTATGTGATGCAAGCATCTCTATGAATTGTATTCTCTCCATCTCAAAGCTTAACAAAAAATTCCTCTGAAATTACATTCCATTGGCTTTCCTCTGCTGGATGCAATGCCACCCTTCAAACACAGGCACAGTTGGAAGTCCGTGGCTCTTCTGTCTGGTCACACCAGGAAGCTTTGGAATCAAATTCCAACTTTCCTCCGTCAAGGTTCAAAGGAGAAAATACAACTAAAAATGCTAAACCAGTAGGATGGAATGAGTAAAGCACGTTTTTCTGTGCTGGCACATTCTTTCAGAACAGAAATGTGCTGCACAGGCTGTGGAATTAGGGAACTCCCTCACTGCCTCCTGAGAAAGAACCCAGACTTGTAAGAATCAGCTGGGCCTTAATCTGGGTGGTATTTCCTTCCTGGGAGAAAAGAGAGAGAGGGGATTTTCTCTCTGCACTTGTGTACTGGTAAAAGCTATAATTAAAAAACAGGTTTTGAGGATTTCTGCTCGGTACAATTGGCTGTAATTCAGCACACCCTTAAATCTGAGACAACTTCTCCAGAGTTCAGTCAATAAAACAGCTCCTGGAGAGCAGCAGGAACCTGCATTCCCAGCTCAGTGAGCTGTCAGTAAGAAATGGAGGTTATTAGATGCCTCTGTTATTAGAGATTACATAAGTGGCAGAGAAAATGACATCCAATTCATGTTGCTCCTCAACTCTGATACTCCCCTCCCTGCACTCCTTGTGAACACGTTCAGATAAAAATTCAGTTGGCTTGGAAGACAAAATAAAAATTGTATGTGACCAATATTAATGAAACCTAAGAAAAGGGTGAGACTGGGAAGCTATTTCCCAAGACTTCAATATGATTCTTTAATATCACATTTCATTTTTAATATACCACTTACATTATTCTGAATCAGATTACTGCACCATATCTACTTTTAAGGCTTCCAAAAGGAGAAAGCTAGAAAAGCCATTTTTCCTGTGTGCTCTGCTTTTTGGGATGTAGCAACACTTACTGAGCAAAACCAAAGAGATTTCTGTGTATTCCCATACAGTGAGACCTCCACTCCTCCTGGATTCCTTTTTGAAGATAGTAGATAGAAAGACTATTCACAAAATTTAATGGAAACACGTTTAAAATGGAAAAACAGGAATTCTTGAGCCTTCTTCTGGCCAATGCCCTTCTCCCACCTTATTTTTCTGAAGCATCATTCTTTGAAAACCTCATCAAAACTTTATACACTACTACAAAAACCAATCCAAAACCCAACTACAACATTCATCACATTTTTTTGGTGTGTTTATATCAAATTAACACGTGGGATCCACTGCTGCAGTGCTCCAGGCCCCATGCTAACTGGATTTTTAAAAGCAAGCATTTACACTGAGGGCAAAGAATTCCAGGAATGCTTTCTCTGGGACTTCTAAATTCAAAACCTGAAGCTCTCACTGAGCTTTCTGATGCAAGAACTGACACCCAGGTGTAAACCTGAATGTTGTTTTCTGAGTTATGAGCTAAATTCAAGTGTGGGGAGGAGAGAGGAAAGGGAATTTTCTTTTCAAATGTAGCACCTGGTTCATAGCTCCAACATTTCCTCCATCTGAAACATCTGAGGTGGATGAGTTTGATAAAGTAAACTGCACTGAATGTGCTATGGAATTAATAATACCTGTTGTCTGAAAAAAGGAGGTTTATGGGATTATAATATCTGGATGTAAATATCTGTCAAAAAAAAAAAAAAAAAACCAAAACAAAATAAAATAAGAACAAAAAAAACCAGCAGATGCTGCTATCAAAAAAGAATAATTTGGTTGTTTCTCATGACGTCAATCAAAATATGCCAGAAGTAAAGAGTGCTCATACATTAAAAATTGGATAATGCATGGTGGGTGTGTAAAATATTATAAACTGTGAGGGAAAGGTTCAATTTGGAAAGAAACAAACTCCAGAAATAATGTATGAGTACAGTGGGAGCTGGGGCATTGCTCTGATTTTCTCCTGGCTCTCCAGCCCGTGGCTTTGACAAAACTGTGAGCACTCTGACATTAGAAAGAGCAGAGAGATATAAAACATCATCGAGGAAAAATAAAAATCTAATGAAAAAGGAAATAAAATAAGTAACTCAATCTGCCTGGGGAAAATTATTGAATTAACATAGATATATAAAGAATTCAAATCATGAGGAACACTGTTTGTGCTTATTTTGGGAACCTTTCATCCTGTTATAAATATGGCTATGCTTAATTAAGTTTGAAAACACACTTACAAGGAGAAGATGAAAAAAACTGCAGTTATTACCCATAATAAATTATTTTAGATGCCTAAAATCTTGCAGGACTAATACAAAATTATGGTATCAGAAATTTTTGAGCAACGATTTGCAAAGAGAGAGTGAAGAGTTATATGGTAATAATCAAAAAACATTGTAAAGGGCATAATGCACACAATAAAAAATAAATGAGAAACGTATATTTGTGGGAGAAAAATATTGTGGAAAGAGAATAAATTGAAGGAAAGTTTTATCTCTTCCAAGTTACAGATATATTTTTTTCTCTGAAAGAACGGCATAACAATAGTCAGAACCCATCACCTTCCTGCAGCCAGGTTTAATCTGATATTAACATAATTACATTATAACAAAATCCAGCAAAGTTCCAAAATATTTTCTTTAGCCTCATTGCTAAGTGATTTTCTACTTTTTTAGAACTTGTATCTCAGCATTAAGAGTAGACACAACTTAAACTTACATTTAGAAAACAGGTCAAACTTTCTTTTTGTAACTTGCAGATGAAAAGAACCCAAGACTCAACCAGCAAACTCCAATTAAAAGGGTTTCAAATCAATCAGGAACTTATTAATTAAATTATCGAAATGATTATTAACGACTTGTTATTATTAACAGCCGCAGTGAACTGGCAGCAGATGGTGTGAGCGAGTGAAAAAGAGATTAATTTCATACATCCACTTTTGGCAGTCCAGCTGCCCAAGCAGACCATCTGTGGCACATTGGGGATGTCCAAGGCTGTACCACACACATTGCAGAGATGATCCAAATTGCTGGGCTCTGCTCTTCCAGCCCCCAACCCCTCCATCCCTCAGGATGGCAGAACTTTCAACAAAGAAGTTTTTATGACAGACATTCTGCCCTCTGCTCTGCTTCCATGGCCCTGCAGATCTCCTCCAGGATTTGTGCAGGATTTCACCTGAGCTGCACTTTCCAGCCTGAGCCACCTCAGGTTGCTGCTCACAGAATACTCTCCACTGCTAACAGGAGGAGTTCAAATTTACAACTTGGGAATCATCCTCACTTTCCTTTTTTCAAGTGAAAATCCCCGATCTGTTTACAGAAAACTGAGAAGGGGATGAATGCCGTCGTCCCTGATGGTTCTTACAGCATTTATTTATAATTTACGATTACAAATATTACCATAATTATTACATATATATATTACAATAAATTACAATAGATAATTTACAATTGGATATTTGTTTTCTTTTCCTTGTGCTTTGGAATTTTCTATCATATCATATCATATCATATCATATCATATCATATCATATGTCTTTGTAAAGACCAACATTTCATTCAGCCAATCCATCTCCTAACTCGCTCTTTGCTACAAATATGTAATATTACATATAGAATATAGAGATGAAATCTAGTTTACCTTTACTTAGTTGTAAATTTAATTTTAATGGATGCACACACCCTGGTGTAAAACAGGATTGGGAAAACAGAAATATTCTCTGAAGTCTTGATTTCCATAGAATGGGTTCATCAATGTAATGAGATCATTTTAGGGGAAATTTTAATTGGCTGTGTAAAAGACTAACGACATCTGTTTCCAGTGAAATAGTCTGTGGTTTTTAGTGCAAGTCTGTATTCCTAACTGTCCTAGATAGTTTGCCCTAGATAACATACACAAATCCATCTGCCATGGCCATCACAGGACATAAAATTGCAACTTGTAAAAACAAGGGATGAGGAGCTGGATTTCAGTGACCCAGAAGGTGCAGGTCACAAACACACAGGGAAATTCTGCCCCTCCTCATCCTCTTTCCATCCAGGAGGAGAGGAAGGCATGGGCTAACACAGCACATGATCATTTTGCGACTCTGGAATTTATTGCTGCATTTCTCATGTGATTTTCAGAAATGCTTTCACAGAAATGTCCAAGCAGCATTGCTAACTGCTCAGCCTTCCTAAACAACAGATGAAATGAGCCTTAGGTCACTTTTTACACCAGTCCCTTCTTTTTACACCACATTTTTCCTCCATGATTTTCTATTCCTCCCTCTTCTCAGTTCAGTTCTGAAGGCTCAGCAAAGCAGCTATTCATGCAATACAGATCATTACAGCAATTTCACAACTATAAGGCACACTGGATTATAAGGCGCACTTC
>VRYO01002184.1:20527612-20548896 GCA_009812075.1 Sialia sialis
GACACCTGTCCTCCAAATCAGGAAATTCACTTTATAAGGCGGAAATCAGTTTAGAGTTAGGAGACACTAACTGGTACTGGAAGATGCATTGCTAAGGCAAAGCTGATAATTTTGCAGCTACCAGTTGGGAAAGTATCTTAATAAGCACTTTAAGTCTTATTTTAATGGAGATAAAAGGACCAGAGAGAGTTCACCATCTCCTGTATGTTTTTCCTAGTTTGTCCCCCCTTTTCCTCCCTCTAAAGTTGGTTTTACTGCTTAGGGGGACACGAGGAGATGTGTGAGCTAAACAGAGAGCAGGGTCTGGGGGCTCAAAGTTTGGGGCAGGGAGTTAGCAGGGCCTTTAGTCACTGTTTTTTGAGAGCTTGAACAGGTTATTCATGAAGGAAATTTATTCAGTAATCTCTAACTCCCCCCTTGGAGAACTTGTCAAGTTTTCTTTAGTCTTAGCAGAAAGTTCATTGACATGCATTCCACTTATAATTCTTCCCACATGCTAGTATACATTCTTTATCTGACTTCAAATTCCTCACTTTCTATCAGTTATTTCTTTATCACTCTAATTTCTACCCTAATTTTTAGAGCACAGACATGGTTAGACACAGAGATATTCACTTATCTTAAAACTAAGGAAATAAAAGTTCCAAAGACACAAATGGATTTTATGCTATGGTTCTTCCACCTTTGAAACAGCTTCTAAAAAAAAAAACTTAGAGTGATGATTAGAGAATTTACTATGGCAAAAGTTTACTAATTCAAGGGAAACCAAAATAATTTCAAAAGGAAGACATGCACCAATTGATTTCTTGTATTTTGAGTGCAGAGCTCATTATCAGCCCTGCTGTAGAACCTTGTTCTACAGTGATGTGAGGGTTCTGTGGGATATAAAATCAGGAATTCTGTTTCTATCTCAAGCATCCAGGGTCTGCACAGTCCCACACAAGCAGCACAACCCCTGTGAAACATGAAAGCAAAACTTTACATTATGTGCACCTGAAAAGAAACAGCAGCTTAGTGGGATTTTGCTGTTTGTACAAGCATTTAAAAGAGAGACGCAACACTCAGATTTTATTCCTTTTCTCATATATGCTGTTCTCCCTCATCAAACACTTCAAAAAATCGAAACTGTCTTCTAATATAAATGTCTCCTACTGGGAAGCTGCTTTTTCTAAATGTGTTCAAAACAGATCATTAGCAAGTTTGACGAAGGAAAACCTGTGTTAAGATTTTATTTCCTAAAAAAGTATATTTTACCCTCTTGTTTTCTATCAGCATTAAAAAAAAACCAAAAAAAACAAACCAACACTTTTCATTTATTCATTCCACTTCCGCCCTTCACAAAATAAAGTAAAAAAAAAAGTGAGAACAGTCAAGTCAAGATCAAAAAACAAACTTGTTTTTATCCTCAACTCAGACTAGATTCATCCTCCACAGACTTCTGGTGTGGGACAGAATTTTCAGGAGTTTTCCCAGACAGGTTACACCACAACATTCCTGAACTGAGCCTTGACAACTGCAGGACTTGAACATTCTAAATTTGTTACTTTAGAACACCAGCAAAATGGCAAAAGAAGAATATTGACAAATAACTCCAAACTAGAGAGGATGTGGCATTAACATTTCTTTTGATAGAAATGACCAGGGGCACATATTGTAGAAAAGGAAACCTTTGCATCTTTAGGCACTTTTCCTGTTATTTTCTATTTAGCACAAATTGATTTATTCTTTTGGTACATAAAAGGAATATATATTTTTTGTGTAGTAAGAATACCTGCTTGCATATTACATATTTTTGAGTGGTTTTTTGTTGGTTTAGAGTTTTGTTTCATTTCTTTCCCCCCCACTAAAAAAAAAAAAAAGAAACAAAAAAAAGAATAATCTTAAATAAATCATAAATATACCAATGAAGCGCAGGAAAATGTCCTACTCGATTTCACTCCTGACTTTGGTGACATGAAGTTTAAAGCTAGGGCTGTTTTGTGAAGTTAGACTGAAAGTTATCCAGTTCTCCTTTAAAGCACAAAAGAAATGAAGTTGCTCAGACATTTATTTGATTCACACATCTAAGGTAGTCTTTTCTTGTGATGGATGGATCCAAACTCTAAACATTCTATTATTCTGAGATGGCCCTTGGTATTGTGCAGCAGGCTGCACTTACAGCATCTATTACCTGAAGATGCCTTTAACAAAATACATCCATCACAAAAAAAGTGACAGGTCTGCACCAAAGGATTCCCAGGATGAGAATACAAGAGACCTCAGTATTCTAACAATATTTGTTAGGTTCCTTGAAATATTTTTCTCTTGTTAAATTTCTGTTTTATATAAACAGGCTTTGTTTTTCCATGGGTATTCCTCAATGTTGTAAAAGTATTCCTCTGATCTTACAACAATCTACCAAGCATCAGATCATTTCTATGATGACTTTAGAGATATTCTATTTCTCTGACCCCTTCTGACAGCCGCAGAATCAGAGTGGTGTGTGTTTGAAGGGATCTGGAAGCTCCTCTCATCTCATCCCAACACTTCCACTGTCCCAGGCTGCTCCAAGCCCATCCAGCCTGGCCTTGGGCACTTCCAGGGATGGGGCACCCACAGCTTCTCTGGGCAGCCTGTCCCAGACCCTCAACACCCTCACAGGAGAGAATTTTTTCCCCTAAATCTAATCCAAACCTCCTCTTTCTCAGTTTGAAACACAAGACAGCAATGCAGAGATTAAAGGCTTTGCACAAAGTTTTCAGTTGTGCCTTTGCCGCTGGTGGTCTGCAAAGACACTGACTCTTGAAGTATTTATTCCCTTTTTTCTCTTGGAATTTGTGTGGGGGTTGCATGATCTGGCAGTTGGATAATCTGGCAGCTACATTAACGAGCAAATAAGATGCTCTACCCAGTTTAGTGTAAGAAAAAGTTTTTCACTTCCAATTATCGAGATGCTCAGAGCCGACTTAGAGGAGGAATCAGGATGGTTTAAAACCCACAAAATAGAGCAAGGGAAGACTCAAAATTAACCCATCCTCACTGAATTCCTTTATTTCTCCATCTGTTTCTGATTCCTTGCTCATTTTTGTAGCTGTAACAAGATTCTTTATCTTGCATCTATTTTTGTCTGTCGAATGCCAACCCCCAAATGAGAGTCTTTACTCAGAAGCCTCAGGAACATCTCACCTCCCTGATGTGCAGCAGAGGAGGGCAAACAACACCTTGCATGACAACCTGGCACTGAGCTCTCTGCAAAAGGAGCACTCCAGGCTTGCTGGCTTTGCAAGTGACTGCCCAAACCAGGGATGAAAACGCAGAGTGAAGTACGGTATGAATATTAGAGGGATATAACCTCTGTCTGGCTGATAACATTATTTATTAAACTGGTGGCTTTGGCAAAATTGATGTCAGGGATTGCTTAGGCCAATCTGAACCAATCTGAACAATAATCCAGTGAGGCTCCAGCTGTGCTGAAATAATTGATGTCCAACACCCACATGTACTGTGTGTGTCCAGAAAGATGCAATGAAGAACTTCACATAAGGATCATCAACACAGTAGCTCCCAAGAATATTTTTCCTCTGTTTCCTTGAGTCACCCTCACAGACAGAGAAGACGGGACACATCAGACAAATCAGGAAAACGAGGTAGTAACTGGAATTTTGGTTAAGATCTGCGTCTGCCATACAAAAGCAATGTGAAACTCTATGCTACACCCAGGCAAGAAGCAAAAATAAGTTTCTGGCTTTTCAGATTCCAGTTCTCAAAGTTAGAGTCGAGTCTTCCCCATGTTTTGCCCATCTGTCTAATGGGCTCTCAGCCTAGCCAGCCCTGGAATGCAGGCAGTGTCATTATCCCCTTGCTGTAATTGGCATGGCAGGATGGAGCAGCATGTACAGCCTTCTCCTGGTGGGAGAGAAAGAGGGAAAAGACACTGAAGCAAGTGAGCCAGATGTCCCAGAGCCCCTGAGAAGTGTGCTGGATCCAGAGGAGGAGTGCACAAGCTGTCTGCTTTGGCTGCACAGGAGCTGTCTGCTCCCCTCCTCCACTGGCTTTGTTTTTAACAATGCACATGACTTTGTTCTTCTTCTTTGCACTTCTGACCAAAGGTGAGGTATTTTAGTATCCATGAGCAAGAAATATTCCACTGGGGATGACCTTTTCCCTTTTCATGTGCCAGACACTGGCGATGGCATGAGATTGTGAGGGAACAAGATGGTTTAAATGGCAATATAGGAGCATGAAAGAAATTTAATAAAAAATGAATGACTTCTTTGTTTTGACAGTTTCTTCATCTCTTGGGAAAACTTTATTTGGTTTATGTGTCTAAGAGAGCCAGATCTCACTATAGCTGTAAGAGAAAACAATTCCTATTTAGTCTCTAGACCAAAGAAACTGGTCCAAGAGGCAAGAATGAGGAGATTAATTCAGTTCCGTGGATGCAGTGCAATATGGCCCTGATCTACACTAGAGCTTTGAAGGTTCAGTGCCCATGGTTGAACCAAACCATTTGCTAAGTTGGATGAAATTTTGGGCTGCTTTCTGCTGATCTGTGACAACCACCTGGCTAAACCCACAACTCTCCCAGACCTACTGCTGGTTTTTTTGCCTTTCTGCCATTCCTTGATGCTTTCCAGGTAGGTCAGACTGTTTCCAGGAGCCCAGGCAGCTCTAAGAAATAGGACACCACTATAGCAGATCTGATCTGACCATCAAAACCCCAACAGAACCTCAAACAAAACAAAAGAAGGAATTGCATTGTAATTTCCTTGATAATGTTATATTAAACACTGCTTTTGGTTTCTTCACTCTCAAATTTCAGTTCTGGTATGTAACACCAAGTGTTTGTTTCATATCTCAGCAGAAGTGTAACATCCACAAGCATTTAAACAATTCCAGAGTCCTCAGCCCAGGATTTGCCGTGTTCCATCAGCCTTTCTCCAGAACCAAAGGTGAAAGGGAATTAAATAGGTTCCAGATGGAGTGGACTTTAGCTAAAGAGGCAAAGTCAGAAGCTTAACCATATGATAGACCTAGAGGCAACTCCAAAGCTGCCAGGAGCTGCCTTTGGAGTGTGCCAAGGAGACAGATGCTGGTGCCAGCAGTGCAGAGACTGGCATCATTTACATCACATCACCTCTCCTGCTGCCACGCTGCCACGGAGCAAAGCACCACGTCAGACGGCTCATGTTCAGAAAAGGGCAATCACACTGCAGGCATTTAGATCATACACCCAGGGACAGTTTTCATGTTCTGTTTACAGTAATTTCACGACTATAAGGCGCACCCTTTTGACTAAAATTTTGATTGAAACACAGAAATGTGCCGTATAATCTGGTGCACCTTATATATGGACAAAGTTCGGAAATTTGCCAACCCGGAAGTGCGAGCTGCGAGCCGAGCCATGACGAGCCGTGAGCCACGAGAGCCGCAGCAGCCGGTGCCGGGGGCGGGCGAGAGTGCCGGGGCCCACGGCACGGGGAGGGCACCTGGGGCTGCGTTTAAAGGCTGCGCCGATCCATGAAAAATGTTTGCAAATTGAGCAGCTGCCAGTAAACCCCGCGATCGCGCCATTCCGTTACTAATTCGTTACTTTGTTGTGACCCTCGCTGCATAAAAAGGTGCGCCTTATAGTCTGGTGCGCTTTATATATGGACAAAGCTTGAAAGATTGCCGACAACCCGGAACTGCACCTGATAATCTGGTGAACCTTATAGTAGTGAAATTACTGTATCCTTTTGGATCATTAGAATGAAAGCATTGTCTTATCTTCCTGTGTTCCTATAAAGCTCTGAATGAAAACTTCACTTGAGTATCAAAGCATAAAGCCAAAATAAACCTTTAGTTTTTATACCACTGCAAAACTTCAGGATAAGTAGTGATTATTTAAGTGGCTTTACTGTGAACATTAGATCTTTCATTTATAAATGAATTACTCACAAAATATGGGAATGTGTTGGGGTTTTTCCCCTTCTTATTTTCACTTTACAAATCCTGAATAAAACGTGCAAGACTAAAGAGATATAAACCCACAACTCTTGCCTAAAAGCTTTTTTACTTTAAGTGGATTCACATATTGCTCCTAACTTCATGCTCTGCCACTTGGAACATCTTTCTGTCTGAAAATAAATTATGCTCTGTGTGGAGCATCCAGTCTAAGCTCAGGCACTCAGCTCATACAAGTGTACAGATGTATTACAGCAAATACTCACATTGCACTCTGGGGCATGGCATTTCAACAAGTGAAAACTCTTGCATGGAATTTTGGACACAAACTGGTTCAACCAAGCCTTGTTGAGAGATCACTGTGCTGAGACTTCAGGTTTGGTCACTGTCTGCTGAAAGATCCCATTTCTCTGAATTTACTTCATCATCATCTAAACCCAGCATTAGAGCAGAAGTTCTAAACAAAGCAGGGTGCAAAAGGATGGAAAGCACTGTCCCAGTAGAACAGTGACCTGAAAACCAGAGCAATGCAGCTCTGAAATACTTCCTCATCAGAAGGATTAACTTGTTTTTTACAGAGCCTTGCTCCATAAAGTGTGTTAAAATCCACCTCTCCCTGATTGAGAGCCCGAATAAACATTGACAATTATTTAACAGCTGTTTAGGCAGCGTGTTTACATATCCTGGGGACTGTGCCATCCAAATATTGTGATTTCATTAAGGAGCTTTGCCCTCAAGAAGCTCAGGGATTGAGACTTCTGAGGGCCCCAGAGCAATGGGATAATTTTCCTGCTGTGCTACCTGGCTTTCACAAGGGGTTGATCTCAGGCAACCTTGCAGATGGTTGATAACTACACAAGTCCTCAGCAACATGGCAAAACAGTGTGGTCCTGAGGAAAAAACATAAAAACAAATATATCACCCCTCTGTCAGACACTGCACGAACAGGTTGTTTATCTGAGCAGTTTCTGATGCATTTCTTTGGCTTTTTTTTCCCTAACCATCAAATACTCATTAAAAATCCTATGTTCCCCATGCATCAGAAAGATCAGCATCTTCACACCAATGTGTTCTTGCTGACTGCTGGCATTCCCTTCACATGCCATGGGAAAAAAAACCAAAAAAACAACAGATTTGCTGCCAAGTTCTCCATCTCCTCCCACAGAACTAACTGAACCTAACCTGCTAACTTCCCAAAAAGCTCTAGCTTTTTAGAAATGGGATTCTAGCATCTGCATCCCACTTCCCTCATGGCCAAACATTTTGCTCTTAAATCCCTGTACACTCCTGAGAGTCTTTTGATAGCATTTAAAATAAGATTTCAGTTCCTCAGGCAGATCAGCACAAGCTCTCAGGGTGAAGTGTGCCTGGAGAGCTGAGCCAGCTGGAGCCCAGATAAGGTTTATCCACATTTGGGAGAAGCAAAGGAGTGGTTTCAAGAATTGGTGAGGTCAGATAATCCTGAGCAAGGTGTGTTTGGGATTAATATTTCTAGGGTGAATAGCTCTCCTCATCTGCAAGCACATATCTCACTTCAGACCCAATAATACTCTCCCGGCATATTAAATATGAACTCAGTCTCAGCACTCAGATTTTTTCCCCTCAAGACACTCGTTCAGCATGTGCACCATTCTGAATTTAAAAAGCATTTAAATCAAATCTATATTTTGCAAACACTGTAAATGTATAAAATCTGTTTTTAATTACATATACATAATGTATTTGAGAAGAATGTAACATTATATTTGCTTAATCCAATCAATTTATATTCAGGTCCTTTAATGTGGCAGAAGTTATAAATGAGTGGATTTAATCTCTCCAGAGTGCACATTTTCATTCTTTACAAATAGTACTGTCCTTAAAAACCACAATATTTTCTGCAGCAGTAAATATGAAACTAATAGTCCTCTTTGCTAAAATTAACATCTGCTTTCTTCATGAAAGCAAACTAAAAAGCTTATTTGTGTTTCAGGAATTGTGTCCTTCTGCTCTCAATCACACCAGTGAAAGGAGACATTTGGCTGTTGGTTTGTGGAAAGCAACTTTGTTATGTCTCACATCAAATTCTAAATTACACAGCATTTTAAAAGTACAAGTAATACCAAAAAGATCTCCAAAAAACAAACCGAACATGTGAAAAGCAGAGAAGATGCTCTCCATAATACCTCTGGTGTGGAATAGATCAGTGTCATGGAAAAGGAAGATATTTACTGCAGCAAAAACTAGTCTGCCATTACTGATGTGGAAGGAAATTCAAATTGAAAGGTAGTTCTGCTGTTTTACTGAGGAAAGTAAATTCTACACAAGTAACTATAAAGTTTCAGCTGCCAAACTATTTGTACAACAAGATAATTTTTTAGGAATTCCTAGGAGGCAAAAAAAAAAAAAATAAAAGGAAGAAACTCCGACTGTCTAATCAAAATTTGAAACTCCCAGTAGGAGAAGAAAACTTCAAGCTTCCAGATATAAAACATATTACAAAGCATTCACACTTGAGCAATTGATAGGATGGTTTAGAGGGACTGCCATGCAGTCAGCAGAATGGATAACCTTGGGGGAAAAGAAGGATATGAAATTTCTGTCCCTCGAGGTATTCATTTGCTGAGGCTGGAGGAGAAAAGATGCAAAGATCCAGAGCTTCACACCATTAAGACTACCCAAAAAAAGAAAAAAAAAAATTAAAAAAAGAGAAGAAGAAATTATTAGTTCATATAAAGAAAAGTTTATAGTCTATATTTCCTTATGCGTTTTCAAAAGGAAAGATCTCATTTTTAATACTAGAAAATACAAAGTTATTTTAAGCTAGGTGTTGCTGCACTCTCTTAGAAATCGTGACTGATCTTTTCATTTGTAAAGTACAACACAGCTTTTCAACAGATATTGGCAATTCTTTAGGGCCCAATCTAAAGACAAAAGATTTCTGTTGCCTCCACAGGTTTTGTATTAGGCCTTGAGTAAACTGAAATGAAACCAAATCCCAGAGCACTCTTGCACGTTGCCATTTATCAAGCAGCCAGGAAAAGCTGCAGCAGCAATCAGGGCCAGGCTTGCTGTCATTTCCAGAGAAATGAGTTCCAAGAGGAATGCAGGATCAAATTCAAACACTCCTTGGACAAGAGAGGGAAGGAATGTGGCACATTCCCATGAACAACAGGAATATTAACTGTGGGCACACAGGGAAAAGGGGCAGCTCTGATCCTGTAGAAACCCCCAAATGAACCCAAACACCTCCTGGTGGCAGATGCTGGCAGCTGGATGATTGAAGTAGGAATTTTTTTAATCTCAAGGTCAGCCAATACATTTTAAAATTTAGATAAAATTCTCTTTTGCCAAAATAAGTTAAATTCTACTTATTGGAGACATTCTTCTGCTATGCTGATGCACAGATCGTTTTCACTTCACTCCTGCAGGATTTTTGTCACCCACCTTTGATGCAAAGGAAGTAATGTAAGAATTTAAGAACAGATGCAAAGCACAAGCAGGTCCCTGTGGGAAAGCCTGAACACTTGAAGAAAGAAATATGCAGAGAGATGCAAATGTTCTCCATTTGAAGACAAAATTAGGATTTGGGAATGAAGACCAGATGCTACTCAGGATTCCTAAACTTGAATTTGGAGTTAAAACTTTGAAAATAAACCCGTTTCAACTTTTAGTTATGGAAGGTTCCACTCTCATCTGTATTTGAAACTCACCAGACAATTAAATTGTCCAAAGATAGAAAATGAAGGATTATTGATATTACAGCTAACTGGCGCAAACAAAAGTTACACACATCCTGTATAGGATTCAAATCACTGAAGCTGTAATTATTATTATTAAGAACTATATAATAGAATAGTAAATACCTGCCCTAAAACAGATATTCCTCATTTTGGTTTTCAACCCTTTTAAAATTGTATTTGCTTATAAGCATCAGGCTATTTGGATGCTCACAAAGTAAATGTCTCTTCATCTAGAAATTTAAAAAAGTTTTAAAAGTTTTTAAAAGCTGACAGAAACTTCTTAATAGTTTTTGTCTGCTCATATCTTCATTTTTACTCTAATAAAATATTTAACCAAAGAAATTCAATAATTCCACATAGTACTCCCCCTGGAGAAATCACTGGAAACAAATATAACTGCATTCCTGTTGTACAGTATTTGTAAAATCAATTAAGATTAAAATTTAGGATGAAACGCCACCAGCTAATTTTTTTCTCCCCGCACACTGTGATTCCTCCATTATGATTAAAGTCCTTTTGCCACCCTTTAAAGCTGGGAGAAGCTTTTCTCCAACTCTGAGTTTCTGAATCCAAAACAGTGAAATCATGCCTTTTCTTGCTTTAAAGCCTGCTTGATCTGCAGGGATTGAAAAGGAGAATCAGCGTGGCTTTCAACAGGAGACACAGAGCGACAGATCTGATGCTGATAGCTGCAGGACTGCCAGGGAAGCATCCGTGTGGCTCAGCAGATAATGCTCAACTCCAGCAAAGTCCTCCTTGGACTGCAAAGCTGCCTGGAACTTGCGCTAATAAAACTGAAATCAGAGCAAATTCCCTGTGCAAAGCAAGTTCTGCTTTGGCCAGGAGGTCACAGCCCTCATCAGAGTCCTCAGGAATTCTCCTTGCTGTGAGAATAAACTCCCTGGAAAGGCTGGGGCAGCAAGGAAGGTTCAAAGATGAAATAAGATGGAAATAGGTTCAGGTTTCAGCTCCTTACAGGGAGGTGTTTGTTTCCTGAAACTGTTTGCAAGGTGGAAATATAAATTTATTTTAGAATTAGTAAGTCTTAAATGACAGCTCAAATGCACTGACCAAAGCTGTAAGGGCAAACAGCCCCAGCCTGGCCCTGTTCCTGCATTTTAGTGTCACAAGAGCACGAGTGACATCAGTGAAGCTGGGACTGCCCAGAATGCCAGGAAATCCTGTGCTGGAGCTCTGGCTGGAAGGAGGAGGCTGTTTGGGGAAGCTGAGGGGATCTTTGGCATTACTGTCCATCCTCAGCAAATCTGCTTGTGGATATTTTTTAAGAGCCCTGGGGTTCAAGCTGTAACCTTAAGCTCCTTGCAGGAACACTGGGCATTGCTGATGTTGTTTTACAGCTGCTCAGGTGGGCAGAGAGCTGATTTCCCACAGCATCAAAACTGCTAATTTCCAGAACTGTACCTTAAGTTTTAACATTCATATTTCCCAGACTCTGCACTGGTGTGTGGCTCTGAACTCCACACAAAGTGTTCCAGGTTCTCCTCCCAGCTCAGGCACACACAACAATCCCTGTCCAGCCCCAGAACCAAGGACACGCTGCAGCTCCAGCCCCAAAAAGTGCAACCAAGAAATTGAGGGGAGAATCTGGGAGGGTGGGACTGCAGAACCTGGGGCTGGAATTGGACAATGAACCCACTGTGGGAATGGAAAAAAAATGATAAAAGAGTGAAAATTCATGACCCTGAGTCCATCTTGGGTGTAGCCATGGCCAGGCTCTGGCACTGCCCAAGGTGAATCCTTTAATAATTAATAATTATTAATTAATATAATTATTAATCCTTTTAATAAATCCCTACTTTATTCCTTTAACTCTGTCCAGCCTCTGTCCTTCTTTCTACATCAGAATGAACAATTTCTAGATAACTCCACCATCCTTGCATTTTTAAGCTGAATAGCTTGTCTTTTTTCACACAAACCTCCAGCCACACAAACACAAGTCCCAGAAGCAAAGGCAGTAGCAAAGACTATTTGCATTTCAGGCTTTTTTTTTTTTTGAGATTACAGGAGTAAAAATGCAATACCCAACTTCAAACAGAGTTTAAATGTGATTAAGTGGCAAATTAATGAATGTAGCAGCATCCAGGTGACATACTGACTTAAAATTCAGCCCTTTAAGAGATCATAGTTGAAAAATTAAGTCTCTGCTACCTCCAGCTGACTAAGTTTATACTTTTGCTTTGGTTTAGATTCAGATGAGGTGTATCAAATATGATTCATCTTTCAAAAAAATCCAATCATTTTTGTTAGAAACAAATCCAATTTGTTTATTAATCTCTCAAATATGTCAAATGGATTTTTAATTGAGAAGTAATTGCATTTTTCCTTATACAGTCTTTGTTGATTTCGTACGCTTATCAACAATCCTGTGGTGATTCCTCACCTGATAAAGAAATAACGTTATCTAATTAATCACATTGTGTAATAACAAATCTCCTATTTAGAGGTACAATAATTAGATTTGGAAAATGCTGGGAAAACAAGAAAATTATTCCCCAAGGTGGAGGGATTGTGGGTTGTACTTGAAAGGAAGACACGCAGTCTGCAAAGTTGATTAATTAGTTTTAAGAGGATCTCAAAAAGCTCGGTACTTTGAAGTCTGCAATCAGTTTGGAAAAGAAAATATATCTGTGCTACAAAGATACCTTGTACCAACTTTCAAAATATTATCTGTGGCAAAACACAGCATTTGCTTTGCTGTATGAAAAACCTGTTTTCACTTTTGGAGACACAGTATGATAAATTTTGGCAAGCTGAGTGATTTCCTGTCTCTGATGCATTTGGCAAGGCAGAAATGTTAAATAAGAAGCTTGCCTTGAATTTACATCCCCCCTCCACGGTTTCAGCTGCAGCAGCTGAGAGGAAAGGAGATGCTGGTTCAAGTGAGAAATCTTTTTGGACAAGAGTCTGTAATGAATCACACTTAAAATACGTGGTCACTCTCCACCATGGGCATATTTTTATCATTCCTATTAGCCAAAAAAAAAAAAAAATAGAAATCTCTCCAGAGCTCGTTTTGAGACCTGTGGCAGAGATGAATAGAGAGTTTAAATGAATGATTTGAAGCTGACAGCCTCAGCAAACTGTGGCAACGCAGCTGTGGCATCACGCTGAAAATATCCCCCCATCTGAACATATGTACAAACCTCGAGGAAGAACGATGTCCTGGGGGGAAAAAACAGCAAAAGAACACTGAATTCTGACAGGGTATCTGAAAACTCTTTTCAGTACAGAAAATCAAGATCCCTCCTCTAAAAAAGCAAAAATAGAGTCACACAGAAAGTAGTTGCTGATTTCATAAAGCTCCTTTGAACTTCTATTTTCCCTTTCTAAGCATGCGATTTGAATAAACAAAATTTTCTGCCTGAATCAATCAAATAAAATACTAAATATACATGAAGAAACGTTCCAAGGTTTCAAATAAGTATCTGGAGGAGTAGAATATTATGGATCAATAGTTTTCTATCATTTGCCTATTGGAAAAGGTCTTTGATAAAAGGACTCTTTTTTTGCAAGCAGCTGGCCTGTGAGTTGAGTTATTCAGCAGCAACCACATGAAAAGAAAATGAAATTGCAGCTTACTTTTGCTCTTTAATAACTTTTCAAAGATCTGCCCTCCTCCCTAATATGCCATATAGTTAATTGAAGAATAATAAGCAGCAGCCTGAATTCCTTGGACTATTATTAATTTCATGATTCTCTGCTGCTGTTTAGAAATCTGCCTTTCCTTACTCCCAAAATTCACCAGTTTAGGTTTTTTTTAACTTCTTCAACACTTTCAATGCCAGGCCCATCAGCCCAAGCTCCCCCAAAAAGCAGGACCCTGTTCTTAGATTTATAGGCTGTTCCTCTGGAATTTCACAGCCTACCAAACTTCCCTTGCCTGTTCTCAGGATTAACTCCTCCTCAGCAGGAATTCCACAGCTCTTCCTCAAACCATCACTAAAATATCCACTACTAAGAGCAATTTTCATAATCTGCCAAACGCCAATCAATAGAAAATTGACATAGAGGAGAATTCAAGTTTTACAGGAGCTGAAGTCAGCCCAGCCCTCGATCCCCACGCCACATTTGGGCATTTCATTTTTACATTAATGAAGCTCTAGAATGAATTGTTTCAGCATGTTTTTCCACAATCGCTTTCTGACTGTTTAATCCTAACCATAATCTTTCAACCTCTTCCATTCCAAGGACAAACTCCTTGGTGAGATCACAGAACTGTGCATACTTCTAAAGTTAATTAATTCTATATATTGTCAGATCCACATGGAAAGTAGAACTCTTCTCTTCAATAAAATCTGTGAGTTTGTCCTCTAAAATTTACTCTTTCCCTAAATAAAAGGTAGATTTGCCATTATAAATCATCTTTCTCTGACCCCCAAGTCATTCCTTGGTCTAAAAGAAACTATTAAAAATCAATTCAAATTCAATAGAAATTCAAAATATGAGTTTTAATATTTTGAAGGAAAATCTGAACAGTCACAGATGTATTTTTTTTTCTGCTGTCTGATTGCTTCAGCAGATTGTGAAAATAGGAACAAAATATAGAAATTCTTTGGAAGAGTAAATTTGCATTTTATGCATTATAACTTATCTGTATTTAAAGCTCTGATGTATTAATTCTCTGAACAAAACTGGCCTTAAACTTTTCCTCTCCTTCTCAACACAGTTTTAAAGAAAACCATCTTTTCACTACTTGTCACCGAGAGGGTTTATCTGTGAAATATTTATTCTATTTCTTCCTGATTATTTCACAATCCCTAAAAAGAAGTATTCATGCAACATTATTTCAGTTAATGTAATCTGCAAATTCCTGCTATATTTCATTCCACCAAGTAAACATTCCTTGACTTTCTCTCTCGTGTCACACACTCCAGCAGCTGTGTCCTTGATGAAGCTGGATAGAAATTACTTATGATATGTTAGCATTCATCATATCTGCTAATTTTAAACTTTCCCTTCTCAATTCCAACAACTCTGCATTCAGCTACTGCAGAGACCCATTTATTGGCAAATACAGTAGTCCCTGGCAGCTGGCAGTGGGAATTATTCCTATTTATCCTAGGAGTGAACCAGCCCTGCAAAATGCAGCACTGGGTAGAAGCAGAGGTGGCAGAGGTGACTGTGACAACTGTAAGGGCTCCAATTCCTGACAATTTATCAATTCCTGCTGCTCTTAATCAGCAGAGTTTTAATAAAAGTGTTTTTCAAAGCTTAGAAAAATAAAAGCCAGCTCTCAGGTTCTCCATATGCACAGTTAATCCTACTGTTAAAATACAGTAATTTCGCTACTATAAGGCGCACCCTTTTGACTAAAATTTTGATCGAAACCTGGAAGTGTGCCTTATAATCCAGTGTGCCTTATATATGGTCAAAGTTCAGAAATTTGCCAACCTGGAAGTGCAAGCCGCGAGAGCCGCGGCAGCCGGGGACAGGTGGGAGTGCCGGGGCCCACAGCATGGGGAGGGCACCTGGGGCTGTGTTTAAAGGCTGTGCCGATCCGTGAAAAATGTTTGCAAATTGAGCAGCTGCCAGTAAACCCCACGATGGCGCCATTCCGTTACTAATTCGTTACTTTGTGGCGCGTGGATCCTCGCTGAAAAACAAAAGTGCGCCTTATAGTCTGGTGCGCCTCATAGTTTGAAATTACTGTACTTTAAAGTGGTGTTAAAGTTCTTTAAAAACTCTCCTCAGCCACCTGACTCCCTCTCTGCTTTAACCACAGGCACTGCTCCCACCTCAGCTGAAATCCTGAACCTCAGGTTTGGGGTCGTGGGGAGCATCGTCCCCTCCAGGGCTGGACTCTGCTCAAAGCTCCCCTGTGTGCTGACACGTTTTTAATAATAATAAAAAGAGAATATTTCTTGTTTCTTTAATGTTTAATATGGACTGACTGCTCGAAGGTGCTGCCTTGGAAAACCATTGGCTTTTGCAGATTTCAGAGTTCTTATTTTAATATTTGAGTAAGGATATGATGAAAATTCCTGCACTTGGCTGCAGATGCACCTGCAAGAGTTCATCAAAGTATTGAAGGCTCCAAATCCATTTATTTTGGCAGCATGGCACATGTAGGAAGGTTTGTTTATATGGATGGGGAACTTTCCCCATGTTCAGTGAAAGGACAAACAGAAGTTCTGGAGATACATGTTATTATTTTCTAAACCTGCAGTAATTCAATTCAGAATAACTGGACAAGGCTTCCTGGCTCCATTTTATTGCAGAAAAGAGATTTTACTGTAAGGAATTGGCCAGAAGGATTGTTTTGGAGAGGGGGATTAAAATAAAAAATCAAAATGTTTCTAAAGATTAACAGTTTTCTTTTGCTTCTGTACACCTTAACCTGCTGTTCTTCCTTACTTACTAGAAACTCTCGAGTTTGTACATACTAAGAATTTCACTATTCAAAATGGAAATATTTCTATGAGGAAAAAACACATGTTGACTATCATCCTGGAAATACTGAAACTTTAGAACAATCTACAATTTAGAACAATCAACAATCTACTATTCAAATTGAGGTACAATGTTGAAATATAAAAGGGTTCTTTTTTTTTTTCTTTTCTTTTAATTCTATGCTAAAAGAAGCAATGAAAATGAAGTGCATTGCATACCAGAGCCTGCAATCACTCTGGGGCTGCCACAGGTAAATATAAATATAAAAATATTAAAATATGAAAACAAACATATAAATATATATATAGATAGATAAATAAATAAATGTATAAACATATAAATATATATAAATCTATAGGTCCAAAGCAAAAGTTCCTGCTGCAAAACCACACAGTTTGTTATTACACCCCATCCACAAAAACCCAACACAACCCCACTTAATTTCTGAACCCACACAACACTCAAACCCCACAGAAGGGAGTTTCTTCTCTATCTCTGGAATATTTCCTTTCTGCATTAATACTCTCCCTAGACATAGAAATGCTAATTCAGCCCTGATGCAGAATTTAACCTGTGGACAGCACATGCACCCAATTATTCATTGTGGGCTAATTAAAGCCAAGCTTTGCTGGTTAATTCTTGGTCTCTAAGTTTCTCCTGTTTCTCCAGGAGCTGACAAGCTCTGGCTCTGGCAGCACTGGAAGCTGTCACAGACCCCCTGCTTTCCATTCTCCTTCCAAATTGTGCACTTCTGCAATGCCCTGGGAAAAAATAAAATAAAAGTAGTGAACATCTGCTGATATTGATTGTGAGAATCTGAAACTTTATGAAACCATAGATGGGATGCATTTGACGAGCATTTTTCTGGAACATTTTCAGACTTAAACAAACAACATCTGTTAATATTGATTTTTGGGTTGTAGTGGAACTTGCAGAATTACCATCCGTGGGTGATTGAGAAGTGTTGTGATATATGTTAGAAGATCAAACAGGAAACAAAGGTTTAAAGGGTCTGTTTCTCTTTAGCTTCATTAATAATCTATGATCCCTCCCCTTTAGAAGTAAACAAAAAGAATAAAGGCAAGGGAAAAAAAAAGAACAAAAAACATTTGCTTTATTTTCACACACTAAAAGATCAGAGAAGAAAATTAACATTTATGAAAGTTGGTGAGAATGTCTGAGGCAAAATGTTTCAGTTCTACAGTTGACACAAACATTTCCAAAGCTACATTACAATAAAAAATAACTGAGTACGTTCACAGAAGAGAAATCACCATGAGAGACTGGAGAGTCTGTTTAGAAAAAAAAAATGAACTTAAATAAATAAACAAACAAACAAATATTTCCCTAATACTCTATAGCTGTTGAATGACTAATGAAACAAAGTCATAGATTCACAAACTGGAACAAGAAGGTTTGAAATTCCCTTTGCTGGTGAACATTCCAGGTGGGTTTTGCTGAAGTCAAAGATGTTTTTGTGCTTGAACTTAATAATTTTCCTGTTCAAGTAGCATTTTTCTTTAAAATTAAACTCTTGAAGACATAATACATTTACACACCATTCTTTGATTTGGTAAATGTCCATTACAATTAAATTGCAAACTGAAATCTCACTGTAATTTTTTACTTGTCTCACTTTTATAGTTCTTAGTAAACTCCAGTTCTCCTGCAGCTACTGGGCCGTCGAATATGTTGCATTTTATGCAATATTAGTAATATACAAAACACTGTGGTACAGAAAATGTACTGGGAACTAGATCAAACAATTAAAAAAGAACATAGTTGTTAAGAAACTCTTTTCTGATGCATCTGGTCTTGCCAGTTACTAAACAGAATTAAATTCCCTTCCAGTGACAAAGGCAGGGATCCCATGGAACAATGGATTCTCCTGCCCACCTCCTGCATCCCTTCCAGTGCCACACTGGCCCTGGGTATGAGCAGATAAAGATATTAATGAATCAGCCTCAGCCAGAGGTCACACAACTCACATCTGCTTTCAGGCTTTGGCAAAGGGAATCTGAACACCTGTCTGAAAAAATAAGTCATTTATTCTCAGAAAATATTTCAGGGGACACAGCATTCTATTTTATAAATGCGCTCTTTCAGATTTATGCTGCTTCTCTGTCCTACAGAAATTCTGTTTGCACTTGAGGGATTTCTTGAAGTCAAATCCCAAGCATATGGAGGGAGCAGTCGGTTCTATTTATCTTTCACACCATGTGAGGCACCACAGCCAGTCCAGTGTCTTGCTGGTGAATCTAAGCAAGACCTGGGCAATGCTGGTAGTCAGAAAGAATCACTTGACAGCCCTGTGTGCTTCCTTCAGTGGAGAACATCTGTTTGCAAACCACCAAAGTACCTGGGAAAAATGCAGGATTTCTCCTTGCTGATATTTTCTGCGATTTTTGGACTATTCTATATGTATGCATACACATATATATATTTATAAATATAGATAAATACAAATGCACACACATGTGAGCAGGCACTCTGTGTATTATTCAATTATTTCCATCTTGTCCCAATCAGACTTCTCCAATCCCTGACCACTTTATTACATCTAATTCATTACTCCTTCATTGTTTAGAACTTAATTATGCCCAGAACCTAATGTAAAACAAGATTTATCAACCCTTAGTGTGTTACCAAAGAGGCTCCTAGCAGGAGTTACAGAGAATTATAGGAGGGAGGTAAACTGAAATTTGGATTTTATGGAAAAACCTTCAATGAATCCTCTAAAGACATTTCAAAGGCCTAATTTCTGTAAAAAAGTTCAGAACGAAGGCCCTGCATTGAATGCTTGAAGATTCTGAGGAGACAGAGGCACAGAGTGTGCAAGAGATGTAAAAAAGGAATGGCAGCTCCTGAATATTTGTGGAAATTCTTCCATGGTTCACAGTCCAGGCTGTTCCTGAGGAACACCATCCTTCTGCTCTTGAAACAATCCACCAGCCTGGAACCAAACAGAATTCCTCTTTTACAGAATTCCTCACTTTACAAAGTAACTCCTGCACGAGTTAAGGGCTGTCACGTGGGGTGAGCTGTAATGAAAACCACAGAAAACCACAGAAAAAAGAGAAAAAAAGAAAAAAGCACATTCCTTCATGACAGCATTTTGCCCCCTGTTGCACAGAACAAGAGGCCAGGAAAATTCCAATAAAAACAGGCAGAAAATTCCCACCCACAGGCTAAAGAACAGTGCACTGCCCTCTAAATATTATATTAAAAAACATATATATATTTATATACACCTCTATCTATATGAATTCACATAAAGAAGTACAACCCTATAAGTACATGCAGCCACATTTTCAGACAAGAACACACCAGGCTGTGGAAGTGAAACAGAATGGGAGAGTCAGGCAAACATTGCACGAGGTGACATTTTGTGCCTTCCTCTCATCCCTGGCTCCAAGCAGAGTGACCTATTGCTCCAGACACCATAAAAATTGAAGGATGCAGCCATGGAAAACAAGAGCATTCCCTGTCTGATCTTCTGCTTCTAACACATGGGATTCATGCATTTTAAAAAACAGAATTAATACTAATCAGTGTGTTGGAACTGGGGCTGCCTTTTCAAGCTGGAGTTCGTGTGATTCAAAGCTGACCTTCAGAATCTCACATTCTGCATTTCCACTGTGGATCTTATCTCAAGGAAAGACATCTTTCCTCAGCAGAAAACTGAATCAAACTGAAGCCAAGAAGAATGCCTGTTTACTTCAACTGCTGCAAGATTTTTAATTACATTTGTTTGGCCTTTTATGGAAATGAATGGAGCAATGTAGCCTAAAAAAAATTCGATTTCAAACTGTTTTGTGCACTTTGTATTAAAGGGCTTCCTTTTTGGCTCAAGAACAATGGGAAGCCTTATTCTAGAAGGCTTCTTAGAGAATAATTAAAACTCTTCTTGTCACTATTTTTATCTTTGCTAACTGCTCAAAGTGATTAAATAAAGACACTGAGTAGTTGGTGTAAATCTTTTTCACATCAGCACAGGGAATGTTCAGCCATGTGTGTTTCCCAAAATCCATGCACAAACTCCTTTTCCCCTCGGACAGGCTTAAAAGCTCTTTAGGGCAACGTGGGGTTTTTCCCCCCCTTAAATTATTATTACAAAAGCACTAAGTTACAGAACCATTGTTTCCGAGCTCTCTACACTTAGACATATTTCAAAAGCTTTAACAATCATTAATTACACCAAATTTCATATATATTAAAAAATCATACATTGCTTGACCTGCTCTCAAATTTATTAAAAAGAAGTTATGTTTTTTTTACACCAAGAGTGTTTAGCTGGGTAGGGGGAGGCATGTAATTGAATTTTCCCATAATATTTTCATGTTTTGCCTTATTTTCTTTTCATGAAGAAATAAGTTGCATCAAGCTGCCATTTATTTACTGAATGCCCAAGCACTCAGAATAAAATGAATGGGGTAAGAAGGAAAGGATGATCTTGTTTAGGGAGAGAAGTCAGCTGCAATTCTTACTGTCCTATGGGATTACTTTTGGGATTCCCATTTAACTTTTAAAAAACCCAAAACTTACAGAGCTCTGAACCTTCTGGTCTTGTCAAAGTGTGAATCTTCATTCAAATCACTTTTCTAAAGTGCTTAATAACTGCTGAGGTTGAAACATTTAATGATGTGGTTTACAATATTAGTTAGGAGATAAACTAAAGGGAAAAGGTCAAAAAGGCCAGAAAAGGTCAAGAAACTCCTTTGACTGTTGTGTAATGAAAAATTCCTACTTTAATTTAAGCTTGTTTTAGTTGAATTTGTTAGATTATATGGTACAAACAGAGAGAAGATAAAGCATTTTCTAAATTACTGCTGCTGCCATCTTTTAATCAAAGATTTTTGCTTGCTCACTGAAACTTCAGTCTTTCAGTCAGAGAATATTTGGATTGGTGAGTTTGTCCTGCCTGGAATGAAGACAAATGCTGGAAACTCAGTCCTTCCCCAGCCAGAGCCCTGGTCCTTTGCAGGGCTGCACCCAGAACTAGGCAGAAGTGCAGGAGTGGCATTTGGATTCCTGCTGAGGGCACTGTGCTATCTGTCACGGAGATTAATGCAGCCTGCAGCAGGCATTGTGGTGCCTGGTACCAAGATTTATAGAGTGTACTTAATGAAGATATACACTGCCTTTAAATGCTCCTGAGCACTGCTTCCCCTGCTCCTCTCTCTGCTTTCCCAACAAGAACAGCTTGACAATTACAGTAATGTCACG
>VRYO01002184.1:20549896-20602893 GCA_009812075.1 Sialia sialis
AAAAAATCTATAAAAAATGGAGCACATACCATTTTTGTCCATTCCAAGTATTTCTTTCCCATGACTGCTGGCATGGAGTCACCATCCCTGGATGTGTTTAAAGAAGATTGGATGTGGCACTGGGTGCCATGGTTTAGTTGAGATGTTGGGATTGGTTGGACTGGATGAACTTGAAGGTCTCTTCCAACCCAAAATTCTGTGATTCTGTGAATCTGCATGCTAAGTAGAGATATCCACAGTACTGTTTTTCATTCCTCTGTACTCTCTTTAAGGAATATTGCAAAAATATTTTGATTTAGGTCAGCAAGGCCCTGTTTTCAGTTGAGGGACATCTGGCAGTTTGCAGCAAGAGGACTCTGCAGCCTCACAGTTGTCATTTCCCTGCAGCTCCTTAGTGTCACAGGGCAGAGTTCAACTGAGCTGTGCCGAAGCCAGCCCAGAGATATCCCAACAAACAGCCTGAAATAACAGCACATCCCCAGACTGCACTGGAAAATGTCTGAGTATTCCATGGACTCAAAAATCATGGAATAGCTTGAGTCCAGCATACATGGAAAAGCTGAAGGCACAAGGAGTCTCTTTGTGAGATGTGCTCTGCCTAAGAAAGCCCCAAGACATCTCAAAGTGCTAAATAATAAAACACTGCTCATTAATATCCCTTGATAAATGTGTGAAATCATTCTCATCAAATGGGAAAAAAATTCCACTCAGAAGAACTGCAGTCCATTGCTGCAGGTTCACTTCACATTGCTGCAATTCCAGGCACGTGCCACCTTACACTCTCCTATTGCCAGGTTGCATAGCAATAAGAAATAAAATCTTTTAAAAAATCAACAAAGAACAGTGTTAATCCACTGATGTGTCCATATTGCAAGTGGAAGTGTCTTTATATAGAAACTTTGGAAAAGTACAGCAAGAATGAACTTCAGAAAATAATACTTAAATAAAAGAATAATACTGCTATTCTGCAACATCTCCTGAATAAAAGTTCTCAGAATGCTTTATGAACACTATTTGAGTCTTACAATATCCTTGATTTCTCTCATTTTTCTGCTGAATAAGAAATAAAAGGCCCAAACTCCATTGTCCAGAGGTTTACATTTAGGTACTCCCCAAGTGACTTGGGTTTTAAACATGTTGGACTGCAGTGGGGTGGTGAACACAGGTCTAGACAATTTAACTTTAATTTTACATTATTTAATCAGTTTTCAATTCATTTAATATTATACTCATAGTATTATATAGTACTCATATACTATACTCAAAGCTCATAGTGGTCTCCCAGTTGTTCTCTCTAAAAACAGATTTCCTTTCACAACTCAAAATATCTTCACTCAACATTTCATCCAAATGTGATTTTGACAAAACCAAAGAAACTGATTTAATCAAATATTTTTCTAATCATGCCTGGTTTGTGCTATTCCATATTTTTTTCACGACTGCTCATCCAGTGTTAAAATTTCCAATGCCAATTTCTCCTAAATCCTTTTCTGACTAAAACACCCTATTTAGGAAGACTTGGGGTTGGAAGCTCCTTTTGAGTATGTTTGTCATTTAATTCTATAATGTGGCAAATTTTCCACCCCCATTCCAAGCCCTTTAGGTGCCCATCCCCATGTGCTTGCATTTTGAAATCTGAGGCATCAGATCAACTTTCAATTGAATCTTTTATCTCTCTTCCTGATTATCCTTGGCTGCTGAACTTGGACTTTTTAAATTTGTTTTTTGGTTGATAAGTAAACATTTAGAAAGGACAAATCACTTAGGAAATTTAAAGAGATGATAAACAAGGGCAGTGTCGATTCTAACAGAAAAACAGAAGCAAATTCAACCAACCAAATCCAGAGCAGCTCCAACAAAAGCTTTTGTTGTACTTGGGTGACACTGGAGAACATTTTATCAGCTATCAGCAAGTGCTCTAGGATTTGAACCCTCTCTTTTTTTTTGACCACAATAAAACCTTCCAGGCTGCTTTCCCTCTTCTTTTCTAAGTGATGAGCACATAATGAAAATCTTTCAAAGCACCTGGAAAAAAAACCAAACTGCCCTTGCAGACAACAGCAAATTGTGCCCTTTGCAACCCAGAATCTCCTTAAAGCATTTCCTGGGGCTTTTGTGCTTTAAGGGAGTTACGGTCCTTTCTGTAAGGAATAATGGAAATTAATTCTTATTAAATTACATTAATTTCACAATGATAAGCCGCACCTGATTATAAGCCTCACATCTGGGTAGACCACGGGATTTGTCCATATATAAGCTGCACCAGAATATAAGCCGCATTTTTTTTTTTTTAAGCAAGGATCCATGTGTAACAAAGTAATGAGTTAGTAACAGAATGGCGCCAGCGTGGGGTTTGGTGTCAGGTGCTCAAGTTGCAAACAGTTTTCATAGACCAGCCAAGCCTTTAAAGGCAGCCCCAGGCGCCCTCCCTGTCCGGCTCTCACTTCTGGGTTGGCATTTCGCTGGGATTTGTCCATAGATAAGCCGCACCTGATGATTAGCTGCACTACTGGGGTAGGCTGGATTCTTCAATGAAAAAGGTGCGGCTTATAATCGTGACATTGCTGTATATTGAACTTGCTTAATAAAACATTTCTTTTATTCAGTGATATGGAAATGACAAAATTTTGTTAAGCATAGACTATCTGAAAAACAGCTTTGTGGGATTATTATTTTTTTTTAGGTAACTGACATGGAATCCTATTTACCTTTAACTTGTCAATACTCCTCCCTTTATTGAAGCTACTAGTTTCAAATATCAGGAACATTTTTATCTAAACATACAGAAATTGTGAAAATAATAAACCCTGAGGTATTTCTGAGTATGATAGCAATCATCAAAAAATTTCTTATTCCTTCTCTGAAATTTAGAATTAAATTTACCTGTGTATCATCTGGCTAATTTATTTTTTTAAATGTACTAATTACAACATTATTTTCTAGAATCTGACATGTTTGATTTTTAATGGAGATGAAAAAATGGGTGTTTTACCTCATGTTAGGTACACATGATGTATTTGACTGACTTGTCTAGGCTGTCTTTTGGTTTCGTTTATTTATTTAACCTAAAATGACATATTGAAAACTAATAAATGTCATCAAATTTGAGGTGCTTAATCATGACTAAAAATCCCTCATTGCCATATTAACATCTTGGGAATACATAAAATACTTTTTAGGTTTTAGGAGAGAAATTGTTTTAATCAATGGTTGGATAAACCTAAAAGAGGTGAAGAGATTCTCTTCTTTGAGGATCTCACGCTGCACTTTTTCCCTTCCAATTTTAACCTCCTATTTCTTAGTTTTTCTACTCAAACTTTGTCTCTTGTGCCATACTCTCAGAATTAGGCAAATCTAGAAGATTCTCAGTCAGTAAAACTGTCTGAATGTGTACGTGTGTGTCAGAGGAGAGATGAGAAGGAAACAAAGATCAGAGGGGATGAGAAAAATTTTCTGTGATTTGCAGTATGAAGTCTTTGTTATAACACTTTACATTACATTATTACTTTGAATTTTCCTTTATATTGATTTAATTCCTGCTTTTGCCAAAAGTCCAGAACTGGTAGGGAAATTCTGTTGGCCAAATCATTCATTATCTACCAAACCCAGCAATTAACAGGAGTAATTAATTCCCTGCTGAATGCTTTATGTAGGAGGGGAACATATGGAGCTGGTATCTCCTATTTCAAATATTGATCCACTCACTGAGCTATCTACAAGTAAATAGTTATGCAAAAACTATAAGCATTATCTATAGATCAGCTGTAATTCCTCCAGAAAATGCAATATATATTCCCTTGCAAAAAGGCAAGAACATAATCAGACATAAAATTCAAGCTTTTGTGTCATTGATTCAAAGCAATGAGACTTCAGAGAAAACAAACCTGAAGATTTATCAAAACTGCTCTTTATATTTTCCTGCAGGGTATTTCATGTCAGCCACGAGCTCTTATTAAAAATCACTCTTAAAATTATTATATTTGAGTATTCACTTATAATTTATCATCTTGTTCATGGAGATGCATGATTAATGAAAGGAAACTGAAAGGTAATTGAAAAGTACTAATAAAATTTTATATATTGGATCTGTTATTTTTAATTTTCCAAAGGATCATCAGAAAGCCCCTTCTCATTTAAACGGAGTCTCTTTAAATGACCACAAGATGAATATTATGGGCTTCAAGCTCTATCAGAGATTTCAAAAGGAACAGAGCCTTACATATGTCCCAGTCCTGTCAAGAATCTTTTCTGCTGCTGTCTTTTGCCCGAGAAGCTTTTATTCGAGCTCAGCCTTTCCCTCAATGCAAGATTAAAACCCAAACCCCCATTTTTATGTGGACTGCAATACCTGGCTCATTTAGCATGAAAAACCAAAAGGATTTGCAAGCAGCTCTGTTTATCTTTTAAAGCAAATTAACTTTTTTGTTGGTGTTCATTTGCAGAAGTTAATTTTACTCAGACAAATTAATCCTGTCTCTGTGCACAGACCATGCAGAAGTGGAAGGGGAGGCAAGAAAGAGGAGAGATGCTAAGTTGTGTCTGCTCCCCTGTATCAAACTTTATTTCCAACCAGAGCACCCGGAATGGCTGGAAAAATTCTTTGGAGAAACTACAAAAAAAACCCCAAAAAACCAAAAAAAAGAGAAAAAAACCCCGCTGCTCTGTTTTTAATTTCTCAACAGTCACTCCCTTTAGAAATCCATAAACTTCCCCAGATGACAAACAATGGCCAAGGAGAACAAGCAGGGATGAGCAGCTGGCTGGTTGAGATTCAAAGCTGGCTCCAAAGGCAGCTCTGTGACAAAGGGAGAGGATCCAGAACAAAGTGTGACACCGAGTTCCACTGGCAAAACACACATCAAAGCCAGCCCTGGCTCCAGATCTCCAAAAGGAACTGTTTCATCAGTAGCTTCAAGGACAATGACCATTTGCATCCGGAGCCATCCATGGATTTATCTGTGCTGGATCAAAGGCACTGGGATTTGAACTCTGGGTTATGTATTATCAGTTAATTAATTAAGTTAATTATGTGTTAACGCTCCAGTCTGAGTCACAAATGTTTGCTCACTGGAAGAACTTTCCTTAATCTCTGTTGTTCAGAGATTCTTTCCTGTAATTGCCACAGCAATGGCTTTGGTGGACAGGCTCAGCTCTGGGGTAAGAGCAAATCTGTTCCAATTCCAGCTACAGGAGGGAGCAGCAATGTGAAGTCAGTGCCTTTCTCCCCTTTCTTTATCTGCACGTTCCGTAATTATACAGATGCTGGGCAAGAATAGCTCAACCAGCATTGATAAATCCTTCCGTTTATTCCAGCTGAATTATTTCCATTTTAATTTTAGCATCGCCATGTGTGAAGCCTCAATAGCTGAAAAAAACTTTCCTCTGAAACCTTATTTGTCCTGTGGTTCTGCTAAAATCTGAGGTCGATATTTAGAATTAGCTTCATATTTACAGGGCTTGAAATGTGCTTTTGTGACTTGTGCAATCAAGATGCAATTTCACACAAGCTATTGCAAACTAATAATGAGGTTCTCAGGGATGTGACGATTCAACTGTCAGTTCAAAGCTTTCATTTCCCAGCTATTCCATTCATTAGGAAAAAAAAAACATATTTGGAACAATGTTTGGAAGCTGAATGATAAAGTATCCTGAGGGATCTGAGCAAAAAGCAGTTTAGAAAGAACCCATCTAAGAAGAACTCATGTGTTTGCCACAGCAATGCTGATCTCTAATATACTTTTACTTCCTCAATTAACATCACACAGCTCCACACAGCTTATTATCATTAGATTTCAAAGCACTTTGCAATGTCTCCTGTCATCAGCTATCAGAAACACAACCCTAATTGTTCATTAGGAGTGGCTGTTATGTTTATGTGCTGCCTTGGCAGTGGGATTTTTTTTCCACATAGCACTTGTGGCTACATTCATCCCACTTAATGGCACCAGGCAGTAAAACATGGTCCTGTATATTGTTAAAATAATCCAGGGAATTCTTCTGGTCTAGACCAATCTGCATTGTCCCAAATAATTCCTAAGGAGTTGGAGTTTTCCAGTGATGGTTCCCTGAAGGCATTGAGGTGCAGCCACAGAGAATCACAGAATAAATCAGCTTGGAAAGGTCTCTGTGACCATCAACTGTGACCAACTGTGACCAACAACTGGACTGTGACAATTGGCATCAGCATCTGGCAATGAAAACTTCGCAGTGTCTTTTCCATTAGTCTGGTATTACCTATTTAAAACCAGAAAACTGTACCTTGTCCTTTTATATAGAAATTGTTCTCTCTGTGAAGGATTAGGTTTTGGTTAAAGGGTCATTTGGTCACTACTGTTAATTAATTCTACTTTATTTTCCTCTCCCAAATGAAATGGTGGATGACAATGAGGTTTCAAGAAAATAAGATAAGATTTCAAGAGTGCATCCTGAAAAAAAATTTGAGTAGAGCCTTGTTTTGCTGTGCTGTAGTTTTTCCAGGCATGCCCTGTTTGTCAGAATTTTTCATGATTTAGGAGGTTACAAAGAGTTGAGTGAGTGTTAATGAATTTAACAAGCACTGCTGGGTGGGCACAAGGAGCTTAGTCCAGCACTCTTCTCACATCCCAAGCTCAGAGATTCTCACAGAAATTGGGTTCCAGAACCTTCCCACACCAATCTCAACCCCCCACGATTCTCACGGCCTCCTTCTTCGTTTCATACAAAGCAAAACAGCAGATGCCTCTCCCTGAATTAATCTCACTGATTAAACAACTCTCTGGGAAGTGGGAGCACGAGTGGCTGATTTTATTGTATTTTAGGTACCAAACTTTGTTCTCTTGTTTGCTGACTGAATACCCTAACTATGAACTATTTGATGAGAAGAATATCACTTTCTTCCCCTTTTATCTCCTTTTATTTCCTTAAAAATTCTCAGACATAAAACAATCCATTACATAGCTAATGAGACATTTGCTAATTAAAAGGCAAAAAAAAAGTATTAAAAGAAAATTTAGGAATCAAAAGCAAACTGAAAATGTAATTTCAGTTGATATCACTTTTTTCTCCCAAAGGCCCTTTTCTTCTTCTTACTCTTCAGCACTCTGAAGTGACACAATTAAACTTCCTTTCAAAATAGTGTTGAAGTTTTAAAGGAAAGGGATCTTTAACAATAATTTTAACTTCTAGAACAACAAAATGAGAAATTCTGAATAAGATTAAAATCATAAAGAGCACCTGTGGATTTATTTTCTTTTTTTGGTTTCAAGCACCATTTTTACTTTGCAGCATTGATCCTCAAAATAACTCCTGCTAACATGTGGTTCTGAGTTGAATGAACTCAGATCATCTGCTTTGATTTAAATATTGATTCTTTGTAATGTATGAGAACAGCTGCCTTTTTGAATTCCTTTCCATCCTCTTTATTACCAAAAACATCATCATTTTATCTCGGGGATTTGGTGCTTAAATAGCATTTCAACTATACCATCTAATGAACTCAGTCAGAAGAGATTAATTTGCTGACATCTGAGGAAAATACAATCCAGATTTCCAAACCCTGACTTAACAAAACATGACATCAGGAAGTTGCTTCACATTATCTCAGGGAAAATTGCCTCTCTCTTAACCTGGAGCCAGAGTGTATAATTACATTGATAAAGGAGTTGAATAGGTGGTAAAAAGTTCACCTAACCAGAAAAAGGCTTTAAAATAGAGTGGAAAGCACAATTATTTCCCATTACAGAGACAGGATCAGCTTCCCTAGCCCTGCGACTCTTCCCAGAAAACAATGAATTGTGAGGATTTTACAGGAACATCCACTTTTCACTCAGATTTATAACTTTTGTAAAGGAATCATTTAAGCTGTGCTGCTGTCCAAGATTTCCAGAGCTCAGAGTCTCACAAACATTTTCCAAATGAGAGCTGCAGCTCCAGTCTCTCCTCTCTCACAGGGGGAGGCTGGATGGATTTTCAACATTCTGCTGAGAGATGCCCCACACAGGCATGATATATAAAGAGAAATAATATTTAAAAAGATCCAATCTATTCTATTTTCTCTGAGGACAAAAAAAAAAAAAAAAAAGGAGAATGGGTCAGAGACACGTCTTTGTCTTCATCTCCCTTGAGATAAAACTCTGAATATTGTGTAATGTGTATGATTTTTCCATAAACCAGCAAGATGACAGCAAGTTTTTGACACTGCTGTTTTTCCAAGAGTGCCCCCTCAAGCCACCCAAACTTGGCTCATTCTGACACAAATCTCAGAGGGTTTTTTCAAAGTGAGGAAAAGATCCAAGTGACTTTCCCGTGCCTGTCCTCTCTCCAGCCACACTCCTGGCTGTACCTGTGGAACTTCACCTCAGTGAAATGCTCCAGAGGCAGGACACAAGTGGAAAATGCTGAGGATGTTTCATTAAATAACTCAGGTGGGATGTTCTTCTCTGTGTACCCCTTAATCTAACATGCATCACTCTGGAAGCAACTTCAGTGACATTGAAAATTCTAGTTATTTCAGAATAAAAATATCCAAAAAAATAGGCAATTTCCACTGAAGTTACTATAGAAACTGTGAGAGTGGGGAAATTAATTCTAGCTCTCTAACAAGAGTCAAGAATAACCACTTCCCATTACATATGCATTACCATAAAACTGTGTTAGCTCATATAAAATAATAATTATGAAAATTATTTTTTCATGAAGAGGATTTTTATTTTTAAAAGAACCATGAGCAAGCAAGATGAACCAAACTTTGAGTAATGCTCTGTGCAGTGAGCCAGTTATCTCACCAAAAAAATAAAAATAAAAATTGAAAAATGTTCTGAAAAATCTCAGCCTGACAGCACATTTTTGGCAGTACCTCTGCTTTCTTCCTTTCTCCTGTGCCTATAGATTCCAGCAAACACCAAGGACAGACAATCTATACATTCCTACACGTGCCACACTCATCTCAAATCACACCAGGGGCCATTTCCAGAGACCTGAGCAAGCAAGAAATGCATCACCAACCTCTGAGCTGGCAGATATTCTGTCAGGTAGGATGTGGGATGTTTAGAGCAAACCTTGTGCTTTTTATTTTTCCTTTCATTTTTACTTTGCTGCCTGAGTGCTTTCTCACTGAAAAGAGGAAAAGGCATCCTCAGGAACTGTCTGCAAATCCTCCCAGCTTAATTGCTTTCATCTGGGGACTTGTTATTGTTAAATTTAATAGACATTGGGGTGTTCTCTACTGAGACCTTTAATGTGTTCAGGGCTTTAGAGATCTCCGAAGAAAAATTGAACTTATGGAGAACAAGCCAATGGTCCAGTGACTAAGGAAAATCATGCACCTGCTAAAGAACATCTTTCTTTCAATATTACACCACAGCATTTGGGTCCTGAAGGACCAGGCATGACAGGGCCAATTTAAAGCTTTTATTCCTGCTGTGATTATAGGATGATGTCCAGTGTGAAGATCCCTATTATTCCCTGGAAAGTGGCATAGAGGGATTCTTTCTTTTCAGAGTTATGTATTTCTAACAAGCAGACACATTCATTATTAAGAGTGTGGAGGTTTAGAAAAAGGAAATAATTCATGCAGCAGGCACAGAGCTGAGATTCCTGTTCACCTTTATGGTATCAATGACTTTTCTCTGCATGTGAATGTATATCAGGATTCCTTGCCACATTTCATCCTTTATAATCTGGATTTCAACACATGTTTTCTGGTATCTTAATCTGTCCCAAATCAACCCCTAAATATTTAAAAATTAAGGAGAAACCCTGGTGTATCAAGATTAACAGATTGATTCCCAATCTATCAAAATGAGGTGAAGTTCAGTTAAGTAGTTTTAAAAGTTTATCCATAGCAAAAGTTTTGAGTAATAAACTATTCTGCCTGGCAGGAATTACTAAATGGTTCATGTTCTGCTCTGTAGTAAAAAATCAAACAAAGTATTATTTTTTTTTTTGTCCTTTTAGCCAAATAGTTGGTTTGCTTACATAGTTGAATAAAAAAAGAATTTAAAAGCCTAAACCAAAAAGCAACCACTAGGAGAAAAGCTGGGTATGGAGTGAAGAGAAGGTTTCAGAGGAGAGCAAGGAGCAGATGGAAAGCTGATGAGGCAAGGAAATGCCAACCTGGGACTTGATCAAGCCATGCAGGTGGCAAAGCAAATGGGCTTAATTCAGCAAGACACAGGAATTCTTGAGACTGAGTTCCCTGGTAGTCCCTCCAGATGAAATATCACTGCAGCAATTAATTTGTGCAATTGTTAAATTGCTTTTTGACAATAGCTTGGCAGGAAAAATATCGTACCAGAACTTCTGGAGAAGCTGGATTTCTTTAGAGTGAACTGGTGACAGCTTTTGAAAATCCATGGGAAGGAGGTTTGGGTTTGACACTCCAGGGGGTTAATCTCAGTTATATCTTAGTAGCCCTGATGTGTAAATATCTTAGTATCTCCTTCCAGAAGTGAAAATAATTTATAAGACTACCATTTTGATAAAAGCTCCTGGACAGTCTTAGATGATACAGAGAAAATAAAGATGTTGAGGACATTTTTACCTAGAAAGAAAAGGCATTAGTGTGAAACACTTTGGATTCCAAGGCCTGTCACCTTTAGAGAAAACAAGATTTTATCAGAATGGTGCTGTCTCAAAGGCCTCTGAATCCCACTTAGAAGAGCTGCCAATGCTCAACCATTTCCTGTCCCAAATTCCCTCCTCTATTTTTGCCTTCCCACACCTTTGCAGGTGCCAGACTGTGACCTCCCTGCATGCACAGACCACAGGAAGAGAGGTTTGGACTTTTTTAAACTTCTTTCCTCACGGCTCCTGGTAAGGGCACACAAGTTTAGAGACTCCTAAGCATGCCATAAAAATGTCTATGCAGAGAGCATCAATCTCTGCATGCAGGATGATCTTATCTGCACAGCAGCAAGGGAGGCATGGGTGACAGGCCTCATTTGGAAGGCTGTAAAGAAATGGGAATGCTGAGGAGAAACCTTTGGAATGTTAATGGGGATGAAAGTAGTTTAGATGTGATTAAAATAAAAAAAAAAATATATGAGGAATAAAAAAGGAGATTTGGAAAAATGACTTGTTGTATTTTTATGATCAGATTCTTAACTTGCCACCTGATGGGAAAACCATGGAAAACCCCAAAATAACACTTATTTTTAAATATTGTGTGAAAACTTCAAATTCTACCGAAGCCAATGAGTTCTGAAGGTACCAAGAGACACTTTCTGAAGCTGAGAGGTGAAAGGCAAAGTGGAGGCAGACTGGAGTCCATTCCAGCAGCTCTGATCCCTGCTGGCAGCCTTCCCACTGAGACACCATTATTTTTGTTTAGATTTATTTCTTAAGCAACAGGAACCTGGGATTTTTTTTTCCTCCCTGTTTGTTTTTGTGGCGGGGCGAATTTTTCTTTTCTAATTTTCCCTCTCTTCTTAACACATGCTGAACTAGGAAAGTGTCTGTGGGATATACATCTCTTGGGGAATATATATTCATCAGTAGCTTCACTGCAATGCCAGCACAGTAGAAACAGCTGCATTTCAGCTCTCCCTCAAGAATTGTCTTGTCTTTTGTCCTAGGAGGCTAAGAAAATACAGAGAAAAACAAGTGAGAAGTGTTACAGAAAGGTTCTAGCAAAATTGCATACAAATGGAAAAGATTTTTATCAAAAAAGACCACTGTGAAATACATATTTAAAATATGACTCAGCCCTTAAACAGAATAAACATCAATTTGCCAGTTGTCATGTGTTTTAGAACCATTTGTGCCATTTATTCTGAAGCAGCATCACATTTATTTTCCTGACCTGCTGTGAGAGAGGGTTTGAGATGTTACTGCCACTGTTGAAATATGTTGCTGTATTCAGTGAAGATATTCAGCACTGTGCTGCATATAATAAGCTTCACCACTCATCTGACAATTAGTCATGTTGACACATTTTTATAAATGAGACCAAGCGATCATTTTCAGATGAGACATCTTCCCTGAAGAAGGAATCCTCCAGTTTGCAGGGCACACTCAGAGTCAGGCATTTACCACAGTGGAAAGCAATCTCTGCCGTGCAAAACAGAAAGGTGCCTTTCGAACACGCCAAAAGGAAAATGAAATGTGAACTAAATTTACGGTGGCAACACAAAGCCATTTTCCTCAAGTGAAGAGACGTTCCACGTCGCCTAACACTTCTTCTGGGCTAATTGTTCAAGTTCTATATATCAGAGTATAACCAGAGGTAAAACAAAGCAAAACAAATTCCACTAATGAGCATGGTCCAGATTCTCAGAGGGCACAAACCAGCTTAGTTACACCAAGTGCCAGAGCTCTTCCCGAGATGCAGCTGGTGCTGCAGAGCCTGAGAAAGAACTAGAAAGGGACAGAATAATATTTCTCCTTCTGCACGTCCGTTTTGACTGATGGATTGCTGATGAATTTCCATTAAATATGAAATACTGTGCTAGGTACATATTTTTAACTGCCTGGTAGTTAATTTTACATTTTGGAGCTGGAGACCTGGAGCTCTTCAGTGAAGGATGTAACTACAGCTAAGTAATCTGTCTGGTTAATTATTCCTCTCCTAAACACTGATAAATACAAGTTTGAGAAAGCACCACAGGCATCTTTTTAAGCAAATACTTTCCATATTTATGTATTTATACACCCAGTCTGACAGAAACTACAAATTACTACAGAAAAACACATTATGGATAGGACTGTATTTTCTGTGTGGAGAGAATACAATTCCTACAGTCTGAAATTGTTTTAAAATGACACATTCCCACATCTGGAGGCTTTGTCTGTGTGAAGGTCAAGGCACAGATGTTTCCCTGGTGTGTTCTGCAGTCACACCTGTCAGCAGAGCAGAGCTGTGCTCCTGCTCCACAGTGGATCCCAGCAGGTCCCTTTTGCCAGGGGCTGGCTGTCTTCAGGCCTCCCCCAGCACACAGAAGTGTTCCAAAAAAGTGAAACACTAATCTTAGAGAAAGTGGGATTTTAGTTAAAAGTTAGAAGAAACTGGGCTTGAGATAGTTACCTGAAACTTAAATAATTGGTTGTCTGTCAATTTATGTTTGCTCAGCTGTGCTTGCAATGGGAAAGGATGGAACCAGTAGGCAGGGCCAAAGAACGCAAAAAATTGCAACCAGAAACTCATTCTTTGCAAAACTGGAGTTGCCCAAAAGCCATTTGTGTTGTCATTGATAGAAAAGGTCGAGAGTTCAGGGCAAGGAAGACTCGCCTTACTTCCTCCTTTTCAGACCCCTCCCCACAAAAACGACCCCAGACTGAATTCAAGAAGCCAACCACGCTGCTTAATTGCCATTCACGCTAATTACCATGGGAAGCAGGGATGGGAGGGGCTGTTATTATGAATACGGATTTGTTCGAAGGTTTTGTCAATAAACAGACTCTGTGACCACCTGTAATTTTGCAGTGTGTATTGGAGGGTTACCCCACACTGCTGCCCAGCTCTGAATAAACACACACTTTGTAATTTAAATTATTAGAGAGTCTTTTCTCCCTCACAGTTGAGTATGGGTGTCAGACCAATACTCGGGTTTTGGTAAATCAAAAGCTCTGGCTGCTCTCTAGCAAGTGCTGATGGTGATGGATTCACTTCCACCAGCCGACTTCATTCTGCCCTGACCCTGTGGTTTGCTGGGAGAGCTGCACGGAAATCACTGCAGAAACCTTTCCATCAGCACCCAGCTCTGCTGTGCATTCTGCAGGAGGACTGACAGCAGGAAACTCCGCCTCACTTCAGGTTACACACCTCATTTACATCCCATTTGTTTAATGGCATTAAAGACAGCCGAGCCTTCAGGTTTGACTGCGGTGTCACCTGGGTTTAAATTTCCTTGTAAAACTTGCAGATACTTGTTATTAACTTCCAATCTTTTGTTCTAACTCTTACATCCCATCCCAGAATAATGAATTCTGCTCCCCAGGCAGCCCTCCTAGCCAGTTTTATAAGTCTATCAACATGCCCAAGTATATTTAAACAGCCTGGAGTGTGACAAACTATGCAAAATGATCAAAGAACTTCAAAGTGTCAGAGCACCTCACAAGGCAGATCTGTGCTAAGGTATCAATTCTTACTTTGCAAATATTTGCAAGTAAAAAAAGAGATTTCCATGAATTTGTCAGAAGGCAAAAAATGTCACTTCTCCCAGTAAATACAATTTTTCATCATGACAGCAGTGAAAATATCGAGTGGTGAACACGTACTCTGAGCTCTGCATACCTTGTAAAAATGAATAGAGCTTTATAGCAAATTCACAGGAAAATAATTATGGAAATAACTTTATTTTAATGATGTTTTCTTCTTTTTTTTTTTATTAGTTTTAACTTTTATCAAACCCTTTTTGGTCTACTTGGTTATCAATTGATATAGGTTGATAACTGCTGATACAATTTAGTAAATATTTCTCTGTGGAACAAAGGTTCCATATAATTCTGATGTGGAAGCTTTTAGCAATGGCTTAGAAGTTGGGGAAGTTATATTATTTCTAATATATTATGGTAATTTTTGAACTGAAATCTCTATTTATTTCTTTAATTTGATCTTATTTTTACCTCTTAAGTTCAATATCTATGAAGAAATTAAAGGAGATAATTTTAAAACTTGCTAAGATGCAGTTTACAATAGAAAGCATTGAGTGCTTAATCAGAGATGGAATTTTATCAAAAATCTAGTGCAGATAAACTAGAACTGTTACTTAGAAATAGTCTCTAAAAATTTTCTTATACACTCATACTTCTCTAAGGATCAGAGCCACAGAAAACCAAACACTCATTTAAGTCCTCAGCCTGAAAAAATCACTATCTAAAGTATCTGATGTCCAGAGATTTGCTTATGTTTGCTGCCAATAATTCTTTGAAAACTATTCTGTTTTTTTTGTGTCTGTGCATTCATTTCCTAGATCCCCAAATTGAATATTTTCAGACTATTTTTACATGCAGACACACTGTTTCTCTGAGAGGCAAAATGACTGGGGGCTTATTCACTAAGGGAATCCTACCTGCCTGAAAGAACAGCCATTTTTTATTCCCTCCTATTTTCCATTTAAAACAAAGCCCAACATGCATAATGAAGATGTCGAGTTTCTGACAGATTGGAAAGAACACAGGGAGCAGTCCTGTGAGCCCCAGAGGTAAGCAGAACAATTTCATAGGAGATTTCAATTTGGATGTGCATTGTGAGTCATTTCAACACTGAGAGAGATTTAATGTCAACATCAGTTGCTTCAGTACTGACATCATCTCAGAATTTCACCTGTTCTCCTTTGGGAAGAGCAACTCAGCCTCGAAGTTTACTCCAGACTGATTTTCATTACATGAAAACAGCCACTGAATAATTGTCAATATAATTAGAAAAAGCCCCCATGCTAATCCACAAATGCATTTCAGGCTAATTCACTGAAGAGGAGAAAGCAGACATTAGCTAAAAATTCCTCTGGCTACACATCTCTGCCAGGAATTCTCACATTAATAAGGAAACCAGCTCTGAAGATTTTTATTCTCCCATCTTTCCAGCCTTTGCTCCCTCTCTTGTGACTCCTTTAGGTTCACTGGTCATCATTCTCACCACTCATTTATATCAGTTTATCTTCAGTTTCTGACTTTCCACCCTGTATTCCTCCGGTTTTAAACAAAGTCACCTCCCCAAATTACCTCCAAGACGCAGCTCAGTTCCAGCAGAAGGGATGATGTGCTAGGAGTGTAAAAGTGCCACTTTCTCCTCTAGACCCAGCAGTCCTGGGGCATTTGCCAGAATTAGAGTGGCTCTCAAGTGGGGTTTACAAAATCAGGCTGGTTCCAAGGCAGTGTTTACTGCTCCGTAATTTCATCTAATCCCCACAGCTCCTGACATAAACTGATTGCGTGTTCACATATGATCCCATTACGAGTGCTGCAATCCAGATGGTGCCAAGCTGGGATTGCAAACACAGCTCCAGTGCTGTCAGATGCAGGCCAGGCTTTCCTGCTGCATTTACATCTCCGTTCCTCCTCTGTCACGGGCATCCCCTGCTTGGGCAGCACAGTGAAGCCAGCGAGTCAAAGTCCCCATGGACCACATTGTCCAAAAGATGTCCCCAGAGACTTTGAAAATGTTTGAAAAGCTTTAGACTTTCCTTAAAATCATTCCATCCTTACTATAACCATCATTAATACCATCACTATTTATTATTAATTCAGCAAGCCTTCAGAATTGCTGTGATTAGCAATAACCTGCTTGCCATGGAACCTGAAATCTCAACTACAAGAAGACAATTCTTACCTGAAGGAGCATCTCGTGAGCCCTTATTTAAGTCCAAATAGGATATTCAAACTAACCATCCACCTAGCACGTGGATTTTTCCTCTGTCATCTCACTAGCTAAATAACTGGAGAGTTAGAATATACCTACACACCAAAAACACCTCCAAAAAACCAACCAACCAACCAACCAACCAAAAAAAAAAATATATATATATATATATATTTGCTCTATGTTTAGGGGCAAATAGATATGGGAATGCCAAGCAATGTTTGTCCTTCCAAAAAAGGAGTCGGTTCTAAACTTATTTTTGCATAATTTAATGGAATCCTGGTAGATATTAATGGAAGGATCTTCTGTATTTGCATGATTTAGCTCAGATCCTGGACACACTACTTATTAAATTGGGGATGCTGAGTTCCAAGAGTGCCAGCAAGCACATCATCTCCTAGAATGTGCTGTGTGTTTGTGATATATTTAAAGTCATTTATTTTGATTTTCCTCTCACTTTTAAATTCCACTGATTCTCAAGATGTTACCCTGATCAACATTAGCTCCACTTAAAGTGAAGATGAGTCTCATGCAGATAAAACTTAACTTTGAGAGCAAACTGAAGTCCAGTGAAAAGTCACTAGCCCAGCTAGTGTGAATTCAATTTAGAATTCAGCTGAATATTCCCCAGCTCTATTTTGTTGTTATTTATTCAGCCCTGGAAAACAGCGAACACAAAATTCACAGCTGATATGAACAGCGTGAATCTGTGGACATCTGAGGAGTCCAATCCTTCAGGGATGTAAATCAGCCTGGTGGAGCCAGTGGTCACACACCAAGGGCTGAAGGCACTGAGTGATTCCTGCATCAATCCTGATTCCCTGCATGTTAAAATACAAGCGCAGATGATTTTATGATTGCTATTATTGCTCTTCATATTATTAAACAAACAGTTTGAAATTACTGTATTCAGTTTGAATTGCTCCTCACAAAATCACTAACAGAAATCCTTTCCGAACAAGCAAGAGGCACTTGAGTATTTCATGAAGTGTTAAATTGGCAAAACAACAACACGAGTTCATTACTGCAGATTCTTTCCAGATGGAACCAGAAATGTTCTGTACTTCCCTGAGCACCCGTGGTGCAAAGCCAGCGTTGGGTGTTCTCACCACTTTTTGAGGAATGGTATTTCTCATAGTGATCATTTATTTTCACAGTGGAGACACTAATTGAAAACAGGGCAGGAGAAGGAAGATTCCAGAAGAGCTCTGATTTATTTGTGTCAGAATTTTCAGCTCCCAAGCCCAAGTTTTTCTCTGCATCTCCAGCTCTGGACACAGCACAAGGGGAGACTGGAACTGAGCCCTTGTGAGCACACCTGAGCTCAGGTGGGACAGCCCATGGAGGGAACTGCAGCACCTAAAAGCAAATTGTGCATCCCAAATGCAACAGGATCTCTAACTGAAACAGCAAAGGAACTGCATTCCTGGAAATTTAAACTGATGACTGCATATGCAATGAGAAAATGAAGTGATTTTAAGTTTTACAGTTGTGTTCGAGAGCACTCCTAATTCTCTTCCCCCTAACTATGGCAGTTCTTCTTTTTTTAATCTGTCCATCTTTTTATTTGCATATTATTAGAATCTAAAAATCTGTTTATTTGCTTATTTCAAAATGAATTCATTATTTTAGTTCAGCCTTATCCCAATGTAAATCAAGAATAATTCCAATGGTGTAAACCAAACAGGAACAACACATACATATAAATATTTAAAATATAATCAGTTTTATCTGTCCACTGTTCTTTGCCTAAAGGAAATACCATACCAAAATTTTCAAATGCATTTAAAGATGATATTGATACATTTTTGTCCTCCTTTTGAATAAGTTTTGCCCCAAAGCAGAATAATTTCATTACTCTAGATGGTTTAATCCTGTGGATTTGCTTTATTCCCACTGCTGTACTGGAAATTCCAACCAATCTATTCATCCACTTCACCTAAGCTGTTCCTTAAACCAATAAATTAGATTTACTTGTCTCCTTGAATACTGCAGCACTTTGATAACATTTGTTTCAAGTAAGAATTTGCTATTTTTTATAATCCTTTCTAATGCCTAAAAGGGTTTGCTCCTTTTTTCTTGGAATTCCAGGTGTAAAAATAAATATGGAAATAAGGCTAGAGCAAACTAACAACACATTAATCTCTGCCTTAGAAAGGCTGTGACACCTTCAAAGGAGCATCCAGTAGGAAATTCTAGTCACTGGTCCTCAGAGGTTTTTGGAACAATCAAACTCCTTGGAAAATGATCCCAAAGTCTTTTCAGCTCATTTCCATGCCAGGAGCCTCATCTCACTGCTTCATGCCCTGAACCTCCCTCATTTCACAAATCCATCAGCTTCTCTTTTCTTACATCTCTGCTTGTGCCTTTCACAGCTCCAAATGGAAATTTCCTTAAATTCCAATCAAGAAACTCGTTGCAGTAAAATGATATTTGCCCCAATTAAAAAATAAGCACTACTTACAATGAGATGAGATTACTTTGTGGGGAAAGTGGCTTTTATACATTTACTTTGACTTTAGCTTTTGTATTGAAATTAAAAAATAAGAGAAGCTCTTAAAATTCTTTACTGAGTAACTTTTTTTAGAAATTCAAATAAGCTCTGTGCTACTACAGTAGCTCCAGCTTTCCTCTCACAGTACCCCTGCTCATATAATTTTGGAAAGTCTGTAATGGCTCCATAAAACTTGGCTATGGTGATAAGACACTTTAATATTAAAGTCTTTCATCCCAAAGAAATGATGAAAATTTTATTGCTCTTGACAGAGCTGATAGACAGAGAGTAAAGTCCTATTTCTGAGACATCTTCAGGATAAATTCTGAAACCACGGTGCTGCTGAGGATCCCACATGAGCCAAGACTTTGGCATTACACAGGGCAAGAGCAGAAAGAAACTGCACAGTGGTAAAAAACTCCCATTAATATCCCCAGGGTCACACCTGCAGTCCTTGGGCATCCCACCAAAATTCTTCTCAGACTCAGAACCAATGATTCTGTCATCAGATGAGCAGAAAAGTTGATTTATATGAATTATATAAATTTCCATAAGCCAGTCCAAAAATGATAGTTAAACTCTGCAAAAGCAGAACTATTCAGAGTCCTGAGACTCCTTTGAAAACATCACCTGAGAGCTATCTGAAATCACAGATAGTGATCTGAATGAATATCCCTTATATCAGCATGCCAGCAAGTTAGTAAGGAAATTAAATACAGTAATTTCACGATTATAAGCCGCACCTGAATATAAGCCGCACTTCTGGGTAGCTGGGAAGACCACGGGATTTGTCCACATATAAGCCGCACCCGAATATAAGCCACGCCCCCCCCTTTTTTTTTTAACTCCGCACAGCAGAGGGGGCGGGGCGCTCCAGCCCAGCCCCACACAGCCCGGCTTCCCAGCGGCAGGGGCCGGCCCACCCTTGCACACCCCCCGTTCCTGGCGATCCCACGCTGCTGCCGGCTGCCGGCGGCACGGGGGCCGCTCCGCACATTTCCGGTCCCCGTTCCTGGCGGTCCCGCGCTGCCAGCGGCTGCCAGCGGCACAGGGGCCGGCCCGCCCACTTGCCACTCTGCTTGGCCGGCTCTCACTTCCGGGTTGGCGTTTTGCTGGGTTTTGTCCATAGATAAGCCGCACCTGAATATAAGCCATGCCACTGGGGTAGGCTGGATTCTTCAATGAAAAAGGTGCGGCTTATATTCGTGAAATTACTGTATATCCCTTTAAAGGCTTACTCCTCAGAACATTCATATTTTTAACACTATTTCTTCAGAATAGGAAGACAAAAAACCCCAAAACTGTATGTCTGTTCCATTTTAGTTGTGTGGATGTCTGCACTTATCTCTGTGTTCATTAAGCATCACCCAGATAAAGCAATATCCCCACATATTAAGGTAGAATGGCCCAGCAGATTGAACATGGGCTTTAAAACTGCTGCCTCCAGTAGATCAACTGCTTTATTTATGGATTTTTGTGTCAGGTTTTACACCAGCCTTGCTGGAGAAGTTCCTTAACCCATTTGCCTACATCTCTCTAACAGCAATAATGTCAAGCTCCCTCTTTCTTCAGGAGTCTGATAAAGAGGAATGAGTTACTGTTTTGAAAAGGCTCCAAGGAGAAAACTATTCCAGAGTCATTAAACTGTGCTCTCAGAGATAATCAACCTCCAGAGGGAATGATGGCAAAATTACCTTCTTTCTGCCCTGTGTCTTTGAGTTAAGTCAGGTTTCTGCCTTTTTTATACCATCTAAAAATTATCTTTTTTAGCAGAGCCTGACACAACCGGGCAGATTACCCAATAAACACACAGTAGATAATCACCAGCAGAGAGAAACAACTCCCCCATGATGCCACATTTTTGCAAGAGGCAGGAAAGAACAGTTTCTTTTACACACCAAAGTCCCACCATTGGCTGAGCTCATGCCTGTAACTTGAGAGCACAAATTGCACTGGTGCTGTTGTAGAAAATAATATTCCCCTGCAATATTAATGGCTGGAATCATCTCCACTCTTACAGAATCACCTTCACTCTGTCACCTTAGAGCATAAATGTTTTAACAAAGTCACATTTCCTACTTTGTCTTCAGATAAAATGTTTTATTTACGTAGACCACAGAGATATCTGGTCTTTAAAATCAGGTACAACCACTGCCCAGGATTTGGCCTTGGAAGCCATTTCCCATTCTCAGAATCCCATCAGGAGCTGTCCTTGCACAGCAGCACTGCCTGCACATACCCAGAGTGCACTCAGAGCTCTGGGGAGGCACCCCCAAAAGCCTGGAGGAGATTCAGGTTATTGAATGACCTTATTTTGCATGCCAGTAAATATGAATTTATCTCAGGTTTCCTTATCGTTGTGTGGTCCTTGAAATGTTTGAAATTCCTTTATGCTCTCTCAGATTACTCTCAATAAGTTGACAAGCCTGAATGCTTTCTAAGCCACTGTAAAGAGACTGACAACCAACACAATCTGAAGGCAGATAAAAGGGGATTTTTTGATGGGCCTGAAACTTATGAGCAAGGCAGAGAATAAATCTGTTTCTTGTAAGTTCCTTTCTTAAAGAGAGAAAAAAAAAAAATCTGGAGTGTATTTCATCTACAACCTGTCAAAATAATAGCTTGGTGATGAGAATTCAGAACATGAAAGTGCTCCATTAGCAATCAACAAGAGACAAGAGATACACCAATCTTTTCTAGTTGAGTTTTCCTATCAGACACATTTGTTTTACTTCATGAGATTGTTCTAAATGCATAAAATTTACATACATATAGCTGCATTGTTAATTCCTACTCTGAAACTGGAAGAGTTTTCATTTTCCACTTAGGAAAGGAACTTCGCAGCTGAGGAATGCAAGTGAAGGATGTTAGGCAGTTCTCTGATCACATCAGCACAGTAACACAGAATATGGCTTAATTTCTGTCCTCACAATCATGACAAATTACAGGAATTGCAGATATTTGTAACTAAAAATAAGGAAGAGTACAGTAATTTCACAACTATAAGGCACACTGGACTATAAGGTGCACTTTATTTTTTTCAGCGAGGATCTGCGCACAACAAAGTAACGGATTAGTAACGGAATGGCGCCATCGCGGTGTTTATTGGCAGCTGCTCAATTTGCAAACATTTTTCACGGATGGGCGCAGCCTTTAAGCACAGCCCCAGGCGCCCTCCCCGTGCTGTGGGCCCCAGCAGTCCCGCCCGCCCCCAGTGCCAGCTGGCACAGCTCTCGTGGCTCGCACTTCTGGGTTGGCAAATTTCCGATCTCCGTCCATATATAAGGCGCACCGGATTATAAGGCGCACTTCCAGGTTTCAATCAAGATTTTAGTCAAAAGGATGTGCCTTATAATTGTGAACTTACTGTAAATAACAGATACTGGTAGCATGAGTAAACTATTACAGAAGTCACCTTATTAATTTTCTTAATTCTTCCATCTTTTGATATCTGATTATGGACTTTGTGAAACACAAATTTTTTCCCCTCTTTTCTCCTTCCTTACATATTAGCTGATACAGTAGTGCTAGAACAAACTGCTTAGCAATAGGTTAAAATGAGATTTCTGCACTTACATGGACACAAGCAATTATGAAATACCTGCTCAGATGTGAGTTTCCTAAAAAAATATATCTTGTCTTAGCTTCCAGGTATCTGTCTTGAAGGAACAAAATTACAGGTAACAGTTATGTTTATCTAAAGGAAAGGTGCTCTGAAAGAGGTCACAGAATAAAAATATTTTCACGCAACACCACTTGGGAGAAAACATTCTTCATTCCTTGTCCAAGTGAAATTTCACTGCCTTAAACGACATTCAGGGTCAGAGGAATCCTAGAATTATCAAAATCATGAACTTCCCTTTATTTTCACAGTGAAATAAATCAGGACTTATTTTCACAGTGACACTAATCAGAACCATTATTTTCACATACTGAAGCAGAATTTGCCTTCTTAGAAAATGCCAAAGTGATGCCTCCCTGTGCTAGGATCAAGAGCAGTAATTATTAAATCTGAGGTAAATCTGTGTTTCAGACGTGTTCAAATATTGAAATTCCATCTGGAAGTCTGCTAAGAAAATGAAGAGACATCATCTAAGTCACCTGCATATGAAATAATTTATATTTATGGGCAGCCACAGCTTTTTGGGCAGCCTGTGCCAGGGTCTCACCACCCTCATACAGAAGAATTTCTCCCTTACATCCACCCAAAATTTACCTTCTTTCACTTTAAAACTGTTGCTCCTTGAACTGTCAGTACAGGCCTTGGCAAAAAGTCTTTGTCCATCTTTTTTTTTATAAGCCCCATTTTTAAACTGAATTATAAGACTAAGACAAATCAGCTGAACATTTATTTCCCCAGACACAAAAATGAATGAACAGGGCAATAGGAAGAGGTGTGCATGAAGGGAAACTTCTGAGATATTCTAATGGTTCTAATTTCAAAAGCTGCCATCAAATCCTGATGGATTATGAAAGTGTGTCTCGTTAGATAAATTACAGGCATGACACCTTGGAGATCAGGAATGTGCCTTAATGTATTAAACAGTGCCTGAGTGCAAATCCTGGGGCTCAGCACTGCTCTGTGCTCACAGGAAATTCAGCTGATGCTTCGGAGGGGGGAGAGGAGATGCACTGAGCAGTGGGAGCTCTTTTTGGGGCTAATTCACAAAGATTTAGTGTTTCTTTCAAGGACATTATCCACATGCCTAATGTTAAGTGAAAAACATAGAGCAGGGACACAGGGAGATCAGCAACAGGAGGTGCAGGATGGATATTTATTGAGATATTTATTTAGCTATATCAAGATACTGATGGTTTCTGTAATGAATTTTGTACTGTGTGTAGCACTTCATGTTCAGCCCTCATGCTGCCAGTATTAAATGTTACTTATTTTGTCAGAATAATGGGAAAAAATAGATTTATTGTATCCTTAATCTAGGCATTTCTTTGTGCTAAAGTTTAAAAATAATTGTTTTGATCTTCTGTGCAATAATAAATTATGTTGTTTTTTTAAAAGACATATAACTCAGATTTTACATCTTACTGTAAATCTAAAAATGACAGTATGTGCCACAAGTCAAAGAAATTTGCAAATCTGTGAATCTTTTCATCAAAATCAGAACTTGGCCAAACTGCTGGGTTCTGTTTTCCCTTCTGCTGAGGATGGATTTATCCAACTTGCACTTTCCCTCTCACCACCTTGCTACAGAAACTCTGACTAAACTTTCCAAGTTCTCCCCAAAGTGGATTCTTGTCCTGTGGCCCTTATTGACTTATTTATTGTTCTTTCCACTCTTGCAGCAAGAGCTGTTTCCAAATACTCTTCACAAAAATCATTTCCCAGCAAATCTAAAATTGCTGCCAGAAATCTCCACTCTACTCTGAGCCTGCTCTTGTCCTTACCAGCAGTTCCAATATGTGAGCAAAAAGAGGGGAAGCACAGGCAATAATCCCTCTCTGCACCTCTGTGCAGTGGTTACAGATTTTATTTAGTGTTAAATTTACCTGCATCACCTGGCAGGGATCTCCTTCCCCACTCTGCTCTGCTGTCTGAGGAAACAGAAAGGTGGAAACAGGAATTTGGATTCAGAGCAAATTGGGGCAGGAGCTCAACAATGCAACCTAGAGAAAGAAATGGAATCTGCAGAAAGAAAACCAGGACTGAGGTTTTCAATAACAATTTGTAAGATTGCATGTGTGAGTCCCAACAATTTCACAACAGGCAAGGAAAATACAAAAAAACAGGAACGTCCCTAACCATAAATCTGAGTCAATTGGTCCTCCTCTGACTGGAGGGCTGACTTTACTTTTGATTTCCCTTAATTTTTATAAAATAACCCGTTGTAGTTTTGGATGGTTGCAGTTCAGAATCGGTATTGCACTAAAACGGAGATAAAGGATGTTCAGTTCTATTTGCAGGATAAGACAGAGGGTTAAGTGCCTTTCAAAAATAAATTCCCAGCAAAGCCTCTTCTATTTTTCTTTCCTCCAGCATTGAGAAAGGCCATATTCTGAGCTGGATTGTGTAAGGCAGGCACTACTTCACCCTTTTGTGTGTGAGATGGAAAAATTTCTATCCACTCTTTCGCTGAAAATTGGCAAAGGCAGAGCAGAGAGTGGCTGATGGATTTGATTTGCCTCAGCCAGGGAGGCTGGGCCAGCTCCCAGAGGTGACAACTGCAGCTCTCAACAAAGTTCCAGCAGAGAAAAGGAGACAAACTCTGACAGCTCACTCTTCAAGGAGAGCTCCCAACAAACTTCAGCCCAGACTCAAGGAAATATCCACAAGAATGTGAGTTTAGACAGAGCAGCTGCAGGTTTTACAGGCTGGAGCTTTCCTGCAATTGTCCAACTCATGAAACAGTGAGAGCCCAGTTTGGGTCACCCCTGAGGTGTCCCACTGTGAGTGACAGCCAGGAATAACTGGGAAATTTTCCCCTTTCTGAAGGAGTCCCAGGATGTAAATGTGGAATTCCTTCACTCCCCTGCAGCTCACCCGAGGCAAACTCAGCCCCTAACTTAGCAGTAACAAATGAAAATAGACATTATCTTTGCAGATGTTCCTCAGTGAGCATTAATTCTGGGTTTGGGTGATCATTTTGTCTTCCTGTAAAATTTGGAAATCTCTCAGAGGTTCTGAATGCTCTATTACACAGAGTAAGAACCTCCCCAAACTCATCTCCAGCATGTCTTATGAAAATAAAACTCATATTCACTACAAGTCCATAAAAGCAGATTAAGAGTTTCACTATCACTGATTTTCCAATTATGATTTCATTTTCCTATGTACTTTTCTTCTAATTGATCAATTATCAGTGTCAATTTAAATGACATATAAAGTCGTGATTTTTCTTTTTTTTTTTTTTAAGTATTTAAATTACATTTCTACATAATAATACATCCTTCCAAATAGTGCTTCTACAAAGTCAGGAAAGTAAATTACACAGATACTGCCCATCTATCAACTGGAAATATTAAATAAAAGTGTTGTTTAAATTAATGTGTATCTCATGTACTGCCTAAAGACACCGAGTCCATGAACCCAGTATTCATTTAAATCTCTATAAATTTTCCATTATAACATTTTGTGGGAGGGGAGTCAATAAAGGAACATTTAGACAAATGGTGCCAAAGTCATATTTTTTGATTAAAAAAAGAAAATTAAGAATCATTGCAGGATATGTGAATTTGCATTCACAAAGAAAGGTTTTAGGCAGTTATAAAATGAGCATTCTCTTGGCTGATCAAAATTTTATGCATTTCATATATTCCAACACACATTGCTAATTGCTGAGGATTTTCTAACCCCAAGAAAGCAGGAGAGCCAAGTCACCTGATCCTTGTTTTTACCAAAGGAGCAGATTTGGGTCAAACATCTACAACTTTCTAAAAATCCAGATTAAGTGCACAGGCAGTTTAGGACAGATCTAAAAAAAATCCTGCAGGCAGGAGGCAGAAAGTAATCTCTGCTGCCCTGAGACAATTCAGCTCAGCTGACAAAAAGAGGCAACAGGAATAACACAAGTGCAGCTCTAATGGGGGATCACAGAGGGAATTCCTTAAACATTTACATAAACTCTGTATATTCCATTGCATAACCTCTCTGCAAAGATTGAATCACTAAAGAAATGTATTTCGATGGTCACTAAAAATGTGAAATACAAAGATTTCGTTCCTGAACAATATGTGGGTGACACAAGCTCAATTCCTGCATCACCATTAGCCAACAAAATATTTTTCAGGGCTAGTAGAGGAGCTGGAAAAGTGTCAGACACCAGATTTGCTGGGAACAAAGTTGATTCAATATTCCTCCAGCACAGGCCTTTGTCTCTCACAAGGGACAGCAGAGCTCTGTGTAACACTTTTATTCCTGGCAGTTTTTCTTGCAGGTGCATATAGTCAATCTACTTCCATTTCCTCTATTGCTCTCCCCAAAGAATCCTCCTTTATTGGCTCTAAAAGAAAGTGGCAGATTTCCCCCTAGCTGAACAGTCTCAGGCTCGTTCTTTATAAATAAGTTATTTTGGGAATGTTACTGTATGTGATAAGCTGGAAAAGGCTGTCTGATCTGTGGCAAGGCTGGAACTCCAGTCCCCAGGAGTTTTCCTTGAGGAAGCATTTGGGAGCTGTACATTTTCCTGTCAAGTGAAAAGCTGTGGGTGTGTTGGTACAAGCAGGAGCAAGATTCATGAAGGCTGATAAAAGTTACAGCAGAGGTGAGACATTCCCAGAAAAAATCCAAAAAAGAGTACAGTAATTTCAAGAATATAAGGTGCACCCTTTTGACTAAAATTTTGATCGAAATCGGGAAGTGCACCTTATAATCCAGTGCACCTTATATGTAGACGAAGTTGGGAATTTGCCAGCCTGGAAGTTCGAGCCGTGAGAGCTGCGCCAGCCGGTGCCAGAGGTGGGCGGGAGTGCCAGGGCCCGCGGCACGGGGAGGGCACCTGGGGCTGCGTTTAAAGGCTGCGCCGATCCATGAAGAATGTTTGCAAATTGAGCACCTGCCAGTAAACCCTGCGATCCCGCCATTCCGTTACTAATTCGTTACTTTGTTGCATGTGGATCCTCGCTACAAAAAAAAAAAAAGTGCGCCTTACAATCCGGTGCACCTTATCGTTGTGAAATTCCGGTAAACACCAAAGGAAACTAAAATGTCTTCCTGCCCACTGTTGGAAAAACTGATTTTCCAACCAATTCCCTCTATGATCTGATTTTATACAACCTAATACAACAGCTACTGTATTCCCTGAATCCGGTTGCTGGGATATACTGAATTCAATAGATGCTGATTGTAAAGTTCAAAATAATGCAAATTTTCTGCAGATGAAGATGTATTTCAAAACTGAGTAAAACTTGACACAGGAGAAGTTATTGAGATGCATCCTGAGCTTTTTGAGTGCAGAGACAGAATTACAGCACCAAAGCCTGAGCTGGTATAAATGGAGCACTAAACGGCACAGTCATAAAATGGTAAAATACAGTCAGCAAACAAAATAAAGACATCCCAAAAAGTTGTATTGTGCCTGCTGTAACTACTGGAACGAGGTAAAAAATATATAGATTATCAGTCCATACTGTTTAAAATCAAGTTACCATTCCTCACTACCTGCTCCTCCCTGGAACAAGCTCTGAGTTTCCTTGTAAATGTATCAGCAAAACAAGAGTTCCTATGAATGTTTTACTGCTACTTCTTTATTCAATAGAAAATCAGACTCTGAAACAAAGCTAACCACCCCAAAATCTTTTTAGAGAATAAATATTGTGCTAAAAAATAGCTTCTCATTACATAAACATACATAAACATACATAAACTTCTCATTTCATTTTCCAAATGTATATGCAAAATGTGCTCTAAAATATTGTTACTGTTGGTAAGATTAAATCAAACAAGCAAAAAGATAACCTAGAGTTCTTTGATCTGAAACCATAAAATGTTTGGACATGATAAAAATTTGACATTGTGGATAAGCTTCACATCTTTTATTCTTTTTCATAAAGAAGTGTCAGACAACTATATAAAAATAATAGATCAAATAAACATAGACACTGTTGTACACAGAGCATAAAACCTTAAAAAACACTGAATAATTCAAGGGAACTCCAGCAACACTTGTAATTTACAGCCCTTGCAATTTTTCATAAAGCAATACTTTTTCTAATTCTCATCTCTTTTCTTGCTGGTGCCTCGGGAAAGAGAAAGGAAAAAATGGAAACCATAACTACAAATATTAAAGTGTTTGCTTTTAGTATCAGTGTAGTAAATATGCCATTGCTCTTAGATGGTAATGCAATATGCAAACACTATTTGTCCCAGATCGCTACAGTAAACAAAATTTTCAGAGACTATAATATTTTTCTCTCCTGCTATTTGTAAGATTACTTTGCAAAAAAAAAAAAAAAATTCTAATTTTTGAATACCTTCCCAATATAAGGTATTGGGAAAACAGCATCACACACAGAATGAAAATGTTTATCTCTTCTTGTGAAAGTGCTCAGGTTTTCAGCAATGCCTTTAGCTTGGGTGGAACTGTGCAGGAGAGAGTAATGGCCTTCTGAACACTAAATTACAGCAATTTCACAATTATCAGCCGCACCTGATTATAAGCCGTACTTCTTGGTAGCCGGGTAGACCACAGGATTTGTCCATATATAAGCCGCATCTGAATATAAGCTGCACCTTTTATTTATTTATTTATTTATTTTTAAAGCGAGGATCCATGTGTAACAAAGTAACACCTTAGTAACAGAATGGCGCCAGCGCGGGGTTTGGTGTCAGGTGCTCAAGTTGCAAACAGTTTTCATAGACCAGCCAAGCCTTTAAAGGCAGCCCCAGGTGCCCTCCCCGGCCGGCTCTCACTTCCGGGTTGGCATTTCACTGGGATTTGTCCATAGATAAGCCGCACCTGATGATTAGCCTCACTAGTGGGGTAGACTGGATTCTTCAATGAAAAAGGTGCGGCTTATAATCGTGAAATTACTGTAATATGATTATTCAGAAGCTGATTTATTGTTTACATTTAGTCGTAATTATACACTCTAAGAGTACTTCTCATGTGGTCACACATTATTTGATTGTAAAAATTTTTTGTTTATCTGTTTTGCTTGAGGCTTTTTAGGTATGCGGATTGGTTATTTAGGTTTTTGTTGCTCACCTTTATCTTAGGTCTTGTAATCTTGGCATTTTGTTTTTCATTCCTTTCTTTCTCATTTTAGCACAGCTTTTGTTTCAGCAAGTTTGAAGAGTTTTAAAACAAGTTATAGAAAAACCTTTAAAGTTGTCTTCCCTTTGCAGTTGTTATAAACACGGTTTTTAACTAAGAAATATACAAAAACAGCCAAGCAAGGGAAAGTACAGCAAAGTACAAAGAAAAGCATTTAAACAGCAAAATACGAACAATAATAACTAAATATAGTTTGGCTGGTGCACACAATCCAAACCGTGGCTTGGACTTGTTTAGATATATTCAAGGTCCAGACTTGTCCAATATTACTACAGAGCTGGGTTAATTATTTCTGCATTCACTTGAGGATCTCCCCACATGAGGAATTTTGTCCTAAGGAAATCAGAGATTTGGTGTCAGTGTTACCCCAGGTTCTATCCTGGCAGCTGCTGTGTCACTTGTATTTTTTTCTGTCTTGCCCCCTAATTAACATCCCTGTGCCCAGGAGTTTATGCACAGGGGAAAGAAGAGCTTGCTAGGAAAAGCAGAGAAACTCGAAGAGTGATCAGATTGAGAGTTAGATATCATGTCTTTGTCTGGAGAAATAAACATCACATCCTCATCTCACTTTTCCCTCCTGTACACCTTTTTTTGTGTGATCATACTCAGACTACTGTTTGCCTGTTTCTAAGATTATTTTGTTTTCCATTTTTCTACTTTTATATTTGTTTTCAGAAGTTTTAATATGTAACAACCAGAAAAGATTTCTTCAAGCTGAAATTTAGCTTGAAACAGAAGCCTACATGAAGTTATCAATGGGCATTTATGTAACAAATCTCATCATTTGTTTTAGACCAATTTAGAAAAAAGATGTCAACTAAAAGAAAAAAATATAGCAAACCTACTTGATTTTGGAGTCAATGCCAAAAAACACCCTGCCTTTTGAAAGGAATAAAAATTTGCGATGAGTTAGTAACACAATTCTGCCATTCTTAACCTGCTTAGCCACTCAACGTGAAATCCAGAATACACACAATACTCATATTTTTGTTAAACTACCCAAAGAGCAGACAAGTAGTGGAGCTGCAGATCTTCCAAAACCTCACACAATTATGTCAAAAACCACCTAAAATAGTGGAAGAGTCATCTGAAGTTGCTCTTCTCAGTTGTTTTGTTTGATTGGTTTTCAATTTCCTTCTTTATCGAAGGAAACACCACATTATTTGATATAATTCTAAGACTTTTGAAGCATTTCCAGCTGTTTTCACTCCTTCCTATATTTTGTGCAGACAAAATTAAACTCCACGAAAAGATTGATTTTTCTTTGCATGCCCAATAAATAATTTCCCTCAATAAATTCATTTCTCTCAATAAAGAAAAGTGTAATTAATGATCCCAGTGTCTCCAGTACAGTTGTTCTGAAAGGGATGTGTTTTGTTTAACACAAAACTTTAATGCTGATGAGAAATTCCTTTGAGGAATAAAGCTGAGGGAATATTAAAAAAGCTTCCATTGGAACTGCTGCTGTTGCTAGAAATGAGCAGGGCAGTGCAGGCACAATGGTGGGCAGGATGGTCAGGACACAGGAGAGATCTCCAAAGCCAGGTCTGCAAGTTGTGGTTTATTGCAAAGGCGTGGGTGAAAGGGCCCTGCCTGGAGCTGCCAGCACAGTCAGAGTGAGGGGAACAGAGCAAGGGGTGAGAGAAAGAGCTCAGAGAGTGAGGTTCCCGTTACAACACAATAAATCTTCTGTGTTGAATATTCTAATTTCCACTGACCAATCTAATACAAGATACAAATCCTACAGCGTTTACATACAGCCTATAGGAATCATTACATTCCCATACTGTGTTACACTTTAAACCCTAAAAACTACTCTTTGGACCCTTCTGCCAAGCCAGCAGGGTCTGCTCTGACTTTTGGACCTGTCTGCAAGCAGAGGGAATTGTTCAATCAAGAGAGGATTACAGTAATTTCAAGACTATAAGGCGCATTGTTTTGACCAAAATTTTTATCAAAACCGAGAAGTGTGCCTTATAATCTGGTGCGCCTTATATATGGACAAAGCTCGGGAATTTGCCAACCTGGAAGTGTGATCTGAGCCATGAGGGCTACCAGAGTCGCAGCAGCCGGTTCCGGGGGTGGGCGGGAGTGCCGGGGCCCACGGCATGGGGAGGGCGCCTGGGGCTGCTTTTAAAGGCTGCGCCGATCCGTGAAAAATGTTTGCAAATTGAGCAGCTGTCAGTAAACCCCACGATGGCGCCATTCCGTTATTAATTCCTTACTTTGTTGTGCGCGGATCCTCGCTGCAAAATAAAGATGTGCCTTATAATCTGGTGTGATTTATGGTTGTGAAATTACTGTACTTTCAGCTGGCCATGCTATTGTTTTCTAGTTATTTAGTAACTAAGGTTTGGTATCTCAAAAATGGCTTTCATCTCAGTCTCGCTGATGGTTTCCATATTCTCAAAATCTTTTTCCAGGCAATTATATTTATAAGGTTTTCCTGTTTCATCCTTCCCAACAGGGCAGTTCAATAAAACCCCTTCACCTGTCCCCCATGCCACCTCCTGATTTCTTTTCGTAGTCGATGTTTACCCCTTCCCATCAAATATTCAATTTTGGTGTCAGTGGATTCACCTGAAGTGTGCAGAACAGCAAAGCTATCTTGGAGGTGTGGATTACATATTAAAAATCCTGATTAAAAACTCTCCCTGCCCTCTCAGCCAAAGCAGTTCTCACATTAATACCCCAACCTCCACCTCCACTTCCTGCACAGCCTGGAACATGCCTCCCAGCCCAGTCTCTGTGTTTGCTGGATTTGCAGGGATTTTTCCTGCCAGAGCACTGTCAGAGCTCCCACATCAGCGACACCTGGCATCCTCTGAGACTCTGCACAGTTTAATGGCAGTGAGGGAATTGTGTTTGTCTCCTGCTCCAGTGGGCCATGAACTGAGCAGTTCCTGAGCAAGACTTGGCACAGAGCAGCAAAGCAGCTGCTGGGCCCTATTGTTGTGCAGAAATGTGCATTTTGACAACTACTAATCATGTATTTACTCTGAACAGTGAATAATCTTATACATTTATTATTCTCAGAATGTATTTACCCAACAAGCAATGGCAGCTCTAAATGAGTTTCGTATGTCCTGGAAAGAAAACACAAACAGCAATTAATTAGTTTATTGTTATTTAGCAGCAATTTATTTATTTATTTCCCCAAGCTATTCATCAGATGCTTCAGATACTGCAGAATGGAAGGTAGATTTTTGTGGCATTTATGGTTATCAAGTTTCTGGTAAAATTCCTTCTCAACTATTCTAGGGAACCTCAATTGTGTTTGAGATGAGATATCTAATTTTGCCCTGAATTGGGAACAATTAAAAAGAACAAAAAATCGGATGGAGCAAGTAAAACAAACTGGTTCAAGTTGCTAGTATCTATTCTGTGTTAAAAACAAAACCAACCAAAAAGGAAACGGGTGGATGAAATGGAGTTGTGATCTATGCAAAGACAGACAGTAAGGAGTCATTTAACCTTTTCAGATTCTTTGGGCTACAAGGACAATGACTCAGCAGAGGACATCGGAAAAACATTAATCCTCAACAAGTCACCTGATAAACAATTATTCCTTTTGCTGCAGAAACCTTCTTTTACAGAAAATTTCAATGACAGATTATTTAAGTGACCACACGGAGCCAAGAAAAAATACAACTGCACTGATGATGGATGATCAATAATTATGAAATTAATTACAGTAGTTTCACAATTATAAGACGCACCTGATTATAAGCCGCACGTTCAGATAGAGCACGGGATTTGTCCATATATAAGCCGCACCCAAATATAAGCCGCACTTTTTTTGTTTGTTTGTTTGTTTGTTTTTTTAAAGCGAGGATCCATGTGCGACAAAGTAACGAGTTAGTAACAGAATCACATCAGCACAGGGTTTGGTGTCAGGTTCTCAAGTTGCAAACAGTTTTGATAGACCAGCCAAGCCTTTAAAGGCAGCCCCAGGCGCCCTCCCCGGCCAGCTCTCATTTCCGGGTTGGCATTTCACTGGGATTTGTCCATAAATAAGCCGCACCTGATGATTAGCTGCACTACTGGAGTAGGCTGGATTCTTCAATGAAAAGGGTGCGGCTTATAATCTTGAAATTACTGTAATCACAAGCACATGGGATGCAGCGTGGGTACTCATTTAAATCCCAAAAGGAGCATGAGGACGTGCAGGTTTATTCTCACCTGCACAAATCCCACTGGCAGGTTCTCAGCAGGAAGGAGAGTGGGGCTGCTGGAAGGGCACTGGGAAGTTTTAATGATCTGTTAATGGCAATTATTCCTTATTGCACCATACCTGAATGAGAGAAGCAATGAGTACAAACCCTGACTGCCTTAGGATGGCTTGGAGACTTAAAAGGAAGAGGAAATGCTTGAGAGCTAAGTACAGTTAAAACCAAAAGTGCATTCAAAATGCTACAGGCCAAGGCTGGCCTTGGAAAAAAATGTTGAATTAAAACACTAAAATTTATGAATGACTGCATAAACTACTATTCTGAAATATTGTGATATAAATCCAAATAATTTATTTTGTTTGCTTATTTTTAGCTCCAAATCCTTTCAGCCACTCTGACCTCCCCTTCTGTCTGTAGCTGGAATGCTGCCCTCCCCCATAATCTAAACAGAGATGCACTTAATCTTCTTTTGGGACTAACAAAAACATTTAGGGCCTGGTTTTCCTGAAAGGACTACAATGATATGAGTTGAAAGAGTTGATTTAAGTCATCATCAAAACCTTTGGATTTTGGATAAATTTTATTTTCCATTTTATTTTCCACAATCTCAGGAGAAAACTGAGATAATATTGTAAGAGCAGGTTGTATGGATTCAGAATATGTTTGGTTTTTTTCTCTTAAAACTACCTATGATGATTATTGTTATTTTTACTCCTTTGCCTGAAACTCCAACCTCCAATTAAAGGCTGGAACAATTTATTGAACTGTAAGTTCACTAATTGAATAGATATATAGACAGCTGAAAGCACCAGGAATCTCTACAGGGTTTGTTTATCAGTGTCTAAATCTTGGTTAACAGCTTGCTACCCTTCTAAATATACAACTATTTATTTAAGCATTTATGTACAATGTTTGTTTACCATGGCAACTGCTATATCAACTTGACATACACAGGAGTAATTTTATTCAGCTACATTTACCTCTTTGTTAGAATTCATCCATATTTTATGGTACTTAAAGAGAAATAACAACAAATTCTCAATATGTGTTTCAACTTCTGTGTAAGAGGCACTTGGATGTTTTCTTGCATAATGAATATGACTAAAAGTGTCTGCCAAGCACAGAAGTGGTCAAACAGCCAATTAAATCAGCTGGGGGAAAAATCATGGGAACTTTTGAATATTACTCGGCCTGTGGGGTTTCTGCTAAGAGTTATTTATTTTATTTTTTTTAATTTATGCCCTGATGTAGTTTTACAAAACACAATTTTTACAAATGCAAAGAAGAAAAACAGATATATCCCTACAAAAATGCAAGGCCAGGCTGGACAGGACTTGGATCAGCCTGGGACAGTGGGAGGTGCCCCTGCCCATGGCAAGGGTTTGGAACTAGAGGGGCTTTGAGGTCCCTTCCAACCCAAACCATCCTGTGATCTGATGATTTTATATCCTAATGTCCCTCAGAAATTGCAGTAATTTCATGCCTATAAGGCACACCCTTTTGACTAAAATTTTGGCCCAAACCCAGAAGTGCACCTTATAATCTGGTGCGCCTCATATATGGATAAAGTTCAGAAATTTGCAAACCCGGAAGTGTGAACTGTGAGCCGAACCACCTGGGGCTGCAGGGCTTGGCAGGGCTCGGCATGTGTCCTGATTTGGACACTTGGTGTCTGCCAAGAAAGGCAGGAGCCTCTCTTTGAAATGGAGAATGTAAACCCTCTCCCTCCAAATCATTGTAATTTTGAAATTAAGGGGATTTCAGGCAAAGATATGGGAATTAGGAATAACAGTTCTTTACGAGGAAAATTAAAATAGAAATACAGAACTACAAAGAAACAAACCCCAAACCCTGACAAAGTGTCTTGGGTTACAATACAGGATATAATTAAGGTATCTGTTCTGTCACCATCTGTTGTGACCTGGTGAGGCAGTGATATTTATCTCCGAGGGAGATACTCTGACAATGGGCCATCCATTGAAACCAGTAGGGCGTTGTTCTTTATCTTTGCACCCACCATCCTTCCTGCAGGGAGATATCTTCTGCTAATGGCACATTGAGTCTCACTGTAAGACTGACAGGTAATCACTGATTAGTAATCACTGATTAGTAATCACTGATTAGTATTCACTAATAAGCAACCACTGAAAAGTAATCACTGATTAGCAATTGCTGATAAGTAACCACTGATAAGTAATCACTGATAAGTGACCACTGATTAGTAATTCCTGATAAGTAACCACTGATAAGTAATGACTGATTACTAATCACTGATTAGTAATCACTAATAAGTAATCACTGATAAGTAACCACTAATTAATAATCACTGATTAGTAATCACTAATAAGTAAACACTGATAAATAATCACTGGTTAGTAATTGCTGATAAGTGATCACTGATAGGTAATCACTGGTAAGTAATCACTGATAAGTAATCACTGATTAGTAATGGCTGATAAGTAACCACTGATTAGTAATCACTGATAAGTAATCAGTCATACAGTGAGACTCAATGGCCATTAGCAGAAGATATCTCCCTGGAGGAAGGATGGGGGGTGCAAAGATAAAGAAAAATGCTCTACTGGTTTCAATGGATGGCCCATTGGCAGAGCATCTCCCATGGAGATCAGGATCACTGCCCCACCTGGTCACAACACATGGTGACAGAATAGATACTTTGATCACATCCTGAACTGTAACCCAAGACAGCATGGCTGGCACGATTGTTGCTAATTGGTTACTTTGTCACCCGGGGATGTTCGCTGGGGTGGAACGGGGGCGGGCGGGGAGTGCGTCTTATACCCAGGTGCGCCTTATGAGTGAGAAATTACTGTACCCCTCTGGAAGAACTGAGTCCAATCCGAACAAACCTGAGCCCAGAGTGGCAGAGAGTGATACACCCCATACCCCTGTCCCAATCTCTGCACTCAGACCTGATGCCCAGAAATAAAGAGGTGACAGAGCTGATGGGTTTTACATTGCACACTCAGAGAATGGAAATGCTGGGCCATGTCCTTAGTGAAGAGATAGGAGCCACGTCCCTCCTCATCTGCATCCATGAAAATGGCCAGAACTGCCAATTCCCATCCTAGGTTTGCATAGATGGATGATGGATGAAGGAAAAAGAACAATTGTGCCCCTGTAGTTTACAGAAATATAAAACAGAAACTCAAGGAACAATTGGTGACCTCTCCCTGCTAGACCTGTGCCACTGAGTGCCACCGACATCTGATTCACCAGAGAAATCAAAATACACGGCCCTGGAAATGAAGGCACACCCCAAGGGGAGTTTACAGGGTTAAAGAGAATTATAACTGCAGCACGAGTGGGAAGGAAAGTGGATATAACAGGGTGTGTAATTAAAGCAAGCAAGAAATAATTCAGCAGTGCAACATCATGAGAGTGCAGTACCAGGAGAGATAAGAGGCAGCAAGAAACAGCCCAGTCATGAAGGATTGGGTACACTGTTGAGTTTTCAACAGGGAATAATTCACTTCTGCGGTTCCACTCTTTCTCCCTCATCACAGCCAGAAACCACCCTGAGTTAAACTGAGGACAAAATTAACAGATTCTGTGAATTCCTCAATATATTCTGCACCAGCAGCTGAACTCCAGTCCCTCCTGCAGTAAATGAGTAATAATGATGATAATAGTCATAATTAATATTAAACTCTTAGTGAAGGTTTATTATCTTCAAGTTCCATTAAGTAATTAATGAATTCATTAAGATTGCTAAGTGTAAAAGCAAGCAAGTTACATAGAGACACACCCTGCAGGTCCAACATTTAACAATCTATTTTAACAGCAGCAAAAAATTAACATTTATTTCTTAATATGGTAATGATCTAGTACTACAGTTCTGCAAAACACAGCTGAAAAACACTTATTTTTGGAGTTCTTATATTTTCAGAACTTGCTGTTGGGTTGGGCAATCTCAGCTGGGAAAGCCTGCACAGGAATATCTTTGTGACAAAAAACTACCCTGCAAATCCACAGAGATAAACACACAAATTTTGTGAGACAAAGCAGAGATGGACCCAGGTCTCTCTGTTAGACACAGTCCAGTCGTCCCTACCTATTTTATGGATTCAGCAGAGCAAATCCTGCAATTACACAGATACAAAACCAGAGCAGTCACAGACAAGGAGGTCACAAAAACAAAGTTTTTATAAAACCCAGCAGCACCATGTCCATGTGTCCCATCTGCAGCTGAAACAGGCTCCAGTTCCTGACATTCCATGGCAATATTCTCTTTCTGTTATTAAATTCACTTTTATTTTGAAAGGGCTCCTGATGGGTCATCTTTACCCAGCTAAACAGCTGGATATATTATTGATATTATTTGCACTAAGGCAGTTGGCCAGTAGAAAATAAAACCGAGTGGAATTTTATCTTTCCTGGAAAGACTGAAATGTGTGTGAAGTTCAGAGTTCATGGAGACTTTTTTTTTTTTTTTGTGCATAGTACTAAACTGATTATTCTAATGAGCCATGTTATTTTCTGCCCGAAAATTTATAATTTTTTAATTGGCAAGAATTAATTCTCTAGATCAGATTTGAGAACTTTCACTTCCATTTTGTTGCACTCGGGTTTAAAATGCAACTTTGCTTTCATTTTATATGTTGATTTCTGGTGATAAATCAATGAGAAATGAGCTGTGCTTTCTCTTATTTCACATGTAATATTTCTGCAAGGTCACAGCTTTCATTTCTTTGTGCTAGTGAAATGACAAACTCTCTAAACTGAGTCAAACCAGTACGGCTGAAAAGGAGATAAAAAGTAAATGAGTACTCTACAGAATGAAAAAAAAAAAAAAAAATGAAAAAAAGAAAGGGAAAAGATGTATTTTCTGAACGTTACACCTTATTTGCTCCTTTCATTCCCTGGTTTCCAAACAAGACACAGAGAAAGTTTTGTGCCTTGCAGCTTGGTTGTGTGCCTGAGCAGCTCACCTCTGGAGAGGCAGAGCAGGAGCAGGCAGTGTTTTAAGGCTGTTTTAAGGCTGTGTTCTAATTAAGTGAACAGGTGGCTCCAGCCAGCAGGAACCACTGAGCAAACAAACCCGGGGAGAGCTGGGACTTGCTGCAGCAGATGGTGTGGTCTTTGTAGCTCTTTAATGAAGACTGTGCCTGAGCTCTCTGCTGCTTTCATCGAAGACTTGCCTCGGCGTTTGTGCAACCGAAATAAAACAAAATGCTGTCTGGATTAGAAAGGAAACGCGTTCTCTGCACCCTCCACACGTGTCTGAGCATGGCCTGGTGTGCTAAGTTATGTTCTGCATGCCAAAATTCGGGTAGAAGGTCAGCACACCTAGCACTATTATCTGTATCCATTATACACTATAAAGTTTAATCCTTGCATCATGCAATCGCCTCGTAAAACTTTGCACAGATATTAAGTCTTTAAAGAGCAGGTGGGCATTAATAGATTTTTAACATTCACTTGGCAATCCCTGTTTCTAAATTAATCTATCAATGATTTAGAATACATTTATTAAATTATAACCTTTCCTTTGTAGATTTATGTGAGCATACTCCAAATCAGAGTTCATATTAGGAATAGGAAAATTTGTTCAAATGTTTTCAGTGAGGATCGTGATTCTATTTTGCATCACCCCATTTACTTAGGGGAGGGTGATCAGAAAGAAAAGCAGTTTTATAAGAAGAATTCCAATGGAAAATTGGCCATTCCAGCTTGAGTAGGGATTAAAGAGAAAAATATGGAGCACAACGGGGGAAATTTCCAGTGCAAATTCAGTAATCAAAAGCAAGAATTCCAATAAATTCTAATTTTATACAGTCCAGTATTATCACAGGGAGGTCATTATTTATAAAGTATTCATGCACATGGTCTTACATTCAAAATTTCCTAAAATTCATCCACATGTAAAACAGTTAAAATTCCTTCCCAGGGTGAACTGCAAACTGCTTTTCCTAAATCAGGACTAGCTGAGGTGCCCCTTGGCCCGTGGCTGTTTCTGGAGAGCAGAGCCCAGCTTTGGGAATATTGCTGGAAACTCACACAGGAGCAGGAATGCAGGAGAAGTTACCCAGGGAGTGGAGAGGAAAGGAAAGCAACCCAAAAATGTGTGCACCATCAGGCACCACGAGCATTGTGGATACAACCTGAAAATTTCCTAACTTGCTTTTTTTTTTTTAATTTGTTTTGGGTTTTTTTTGGTTTTGTTTTGTTGTTTTTTCCTCTCAGAAACATTATGAGAATACATTTGAATCTGGTCCATAAATCCCCACATTGTCAGAAAACAGAGAAAATTATGCAGTGATTTCAAAGTTATGTAGCTGTCTGGTCATTTTTTTATTTTCACAAATTTTGTTCTCTCATTAGGATGATTAATATCCATAGTGGGCAGCATATACGGCAGCTGAAGGCCAGGCCAGGTGCCTTTTATCTCTAAATGCAAAGAAAATTACTGTGGATTTATCAAATGGAATAGATATTTGAAAGGATGAGAGATGAAGACAGCAGCTGAGGGTGCCAGCTATTTTTATTACATCTTTGTTGCTATTATTTTAATTTTTTACATTTTCTAACATGCTGTGGTGTAGTTTAGCCAGATGACCAAGGTTCAAATAAAGACGTGGACACACAGAAACAGAAATGATGGATGGGCCAGAAAATAAAAATGGAAAAGCACTATTTTAACTCCAGCACTTTTACCAAAACTGCTACATGATTGCTATGATATCACTTGGTAATTACAGTAATTTCACAACTGTAAGGCGCACTGGATTATAAGGCACACTTCTGGGTTGTCGGCAATTTTCTGAACCTTGTCCATATACAAGGCACACCGGACTAGAAGGCGCACTTTTATTTGCAGTGAGGATCTGCGCACAACAAAGTAACGAATTAGTAACAGGATCGCAGGGTTTACTGGCAGTTGCTCAATTTGCAAACATTTTTCACGGATCGGTGCAGCCTTTAAATGCAGCCCCAGGCGCCCTCCCCAGGTGCCCTCCCCATACCTTGGGCCCCGGCACTCTCGCCCACCTCCAGCACCGGCTGCCACAGCGCTCGCAGCTCACACTTCCGGGCTGGCAAATTTCCGAGCTTTGTCCATATATAAGGCGCATTGGATTATAAGGCGCACTTCCGGGTTTCGATCAAAATTTTAGTCAAAAGGGTGCTCCTTATAATCGTGAAATTACTGTAATTGAAAAATACATTCTCTCCTATCTTAGTGCACAAATTCAATTGAAAAGGAGTAAAATAAGATACAGCATGGCTCTTTCTATAGAGAAGCACTCCAGTGTGTAATAATTTGGCTGGAATACTGCAGGAATCGTGGTACACACAGCTCATTATTCTCCCCATTCATATCACTGAACTTGTCTTGCTAGCTCTATTTATTTTTCACTGGAGTAATTCTATGGGGAACTTCAAAGCAATTAGCTCAGGAGCACATGTTAAAGGGTGAAGGGTTTCAATGTTGCAGCAATGTAAGATAACTATAGATCACAAAATCTGTCATGGAATAATGCAATCAAGAACAAAGCAAATGGAAGCTTTGTTTTCAGGAGATAAGAATGCAATGGAATGCATCAGTAGCTCCCCTTGCTTCTTGTGCTGTCTACCTAAATGAGACTCCCTGCTTGACTATTTCAAAGTCATTGGTTAATTATCCTGGAGCAAAACTGCAGTTTGGGTGCTCTGATTTGAACATAATGATGTGACTATAATTCGAACAAATTGGAAATATGCAAAGTTGAATACTTGATTTCAGATATAATCCAGTAATTAAAAACATAACAAATCATTTAGCAGGAATTGCTGCCATTGTCACTGAGAAAAACTGCTAATTGCAGGGCCCATATCACCCCATATTTGCAGTGCTTAACTCCAACCACAAATCACGATCCAGTGGCAAAAATAATTAATTAAAATATATTTTTTCCAGGGTTTTAAACCATGCAGACAAAGAAAGGAACAAGATGGACTAAACAGACATCACTCACAGTGTCAATTTAATTTTCACTGTGCACTCCCTTTGCAACATAATATAATATGCCAGTGTGTAAAGTTCCACTGATAATAAGTATAGTAAATATAAGGAGATCATCAAACACAAAATGAATGTTGAGGAGCATTTATTTTAAAAATATGCTGTTGGTACTACCCTGATAATTTTACAGAGTCTTTTTGCTGTCCATTCACCCAATTTGGACATACTTCTGGAATTTTTGATACTGTGAATGAATGATATTTTCCCTGAACAGAGGGTCATGATTCTGGGCAGTAGAATTTACAAACACTTGTAGGAGCTGTCCCTAAGGCAGCTGCTCCCAGGAACTCAAGGTTAATATCACTGAATGTTCTTTCACTGCCAGACCAAGCATCCCTGCAAAAAAACCTGCTCCAAGCATGCTGCAAGTGTATTGAAAATAAATACATATTCAGCAGTTCTGCTCAGCCATGAACACTGCTCAACAGTGACCAAAAAGAGAGGATGAAGGATAGGAAAGTTTTGCAGGTCAAATCTGTGATCTGAGAACTGAAATGAAAGCCACCTTCGCTAATTCCTGTTCCCTCAGCATTTGTTTGATCACAGAGGGAAACCTGTGCTTCCACACATGGCACTTTGCCTCCAGAACTTGTTCCTGTGCTATTTTTCCACCTCTCCTGCTACAGGGAGAGTATAAAATCCATATTTCTTTGAAATGCAACATGGTGCTTATATAGGAAAAATATTATTTCCTATTGACAGGGATGCTCACATCTGTGAGTGTTTTTTGCCTCCTAGCAGTTCAAAATCTGCTGCTCTGGTGAGACCAGACTTAACATTCTAATAACAAGCACTGACATCTGCTGAGGTTTTAAGCACAGACTGAAGTTACTTTAGAAGGATGAGTTGTTTGTGCAGATAATGATCCACAGACTTGGAGTGAATCCACTGATGCTGACTGACCCATCCCCATTTATCCTTCTTCAAAATCTCTGTGTTTATTTCCTCCATGTGCAGACTAAACCTCTCCTTAAAGTCCCCACAAGTTGCTATGATTGGTGAGTGACACAAAAGCAGTAAATAATATTGCATTCTGCTAGTCATGTTTGATGAGACAAATTCATCAGCCTCTGCATCTCTTTATTTTTGTCACTGTGACACAGTTTTGCAGATTGGGGAAATGCCCATGATAATACCTTTTCTCAGGATAGTTAAACATGCCAATTGGTAATTAGCTATTAACATCTGTGTTTTGTTTAAACATTTGTCTCCTGTAAATATTCTTTAAAAGCTGAACCTTTGTTAGAGAAGAGAGCAGAAGGGATTGTGGATGTTCCATTTGGCTGGGAATTGGACTCTGCTGCCCATCAGTTCCCCTTTTTCAAATAAAAAAGGCAGTGTTGTAACACAAGAGTTCAAGGCTGCAGCTTTTCTGAAACAGCACTACTTGGAAGTGACATAAAGAATGCCAACCATCTAGGAAAGAAAAAAAAAATCAGAAGAAACCCAGGTATATCATCAACAGAAGCCTTGGAGGAGGAAGTATAAACTGAGGATTGATTGTCAGGACAGCAGTGGATTTACCTCTGTTATTGCAGATAATTCACATTATGTGGATCTTCAGAATGATAGACTGAGGTGCTTAGAGAAAGTCTAAATGTAACAGGAAATGAAGACAAAAAAGTACTTCTAGCACAGGAATCTCTCAATTATTTAGCACTCTCAGGTATTAATCATTTCATTAATCCCAGATTAAATACTGCTCATTTGACTACACTACTGTCCGTAAAAGAAAGTGAATTTCAGTATAGCAGTGAAGAATTCTTAAAAGGTAAATAGCATGCTAAGATACAGGAGAACACAAATAAATGGAAAAAAATACCCCAGTAAGAGATCTGATAATAATTATAGCACTGAAAGTCATAAGAACACTAATCAAAAGGCAAATCTGGCATTAAATTACTGTATGCAGTGCACATAAAATAAAGACATTTGTGGCCAGGACCTGGCTCAAAAATAGAAAGGCTGACTGTTCAAAAGAATTGTCTCAGCCTCTCTTATTTTCTTTCTCCACCTAAGCATTACTATTTATTATTTATTTTCTTATTTAGGCTGTTGTAATGAACTTCTAAACTCATGTGCACTGGACTCCAAACAGTTCAGAGTTCTGCTAATCTTAACCATGACAAGGGGTAATTCATTTTTCTTTTCCTTTCTTTGAATTGCACTTCAACATGATGTCACTCTGCAGGTTATTGAAATTATTGTTCATGCCCTGAATATCTGGTTAAACAGAAATCTGTGATTCAAATTATTAGCTAAAATGAAAGGAGAAAAGATGACAACATAAAGGCTCTTATTTTTAATTCTCTTTGCAAATCTCAGCAGTTAGAAGGCAGATGAATAGAAATCAGTTAAGGTTCATTACTGCTACAATCCGTCCAGAGAAAGGGAAGGAGAGAAGCTCTGGTACATTAACTTTTACACTTGTGACCCGGTAAATAATGTTCTGGTTACAGCTAGGACTGCTTTCAACCCTCAGCTCACATCACTTCTATAATAATAAATTAATTTTTTACACTGCTAAGTGCTGCTCGAGGCATATCTGAAAGATATCAGATGGAGAGCACTCCTGTAAAAATCACAGATGTAAACTCCAAATGTTTCGTCACCATGCGACTCTAAAGGAACAAGGGGACGCGGCCGTCTGCCACATCCTGACGAAACCCCAAATTTGGGAGGAGTCTGACCCAGCTGACATGGCTCCATTTCCTCACACATGGCAGGGAGGGGATTTCCAGCTCCACTGGATCATTTAACCCTGGCTCTGTGGTCTGGCAGCAGAGGCCAGGCTGGGATGGGAGAGGAACTTTGACCCCACAAAAGAATTTCTGTCCTGTCCTAATTCTCTTCATCACAAGAAAGAATGAAGAAATTAATTCTTTATCATTAAATAAATGATATCACAAAAATAGAGCCACTTTATTTATTGAATTATATTTTAATAATTAAAAATTCCTTTCCTGTGGTAGTTGGGTTAAAAGGATTCTCTTTTGATGAATGTGCAGTTTGGTTCTGGAGAAGCCTTAATAAAGTGAGACTGTCCAAAATTGAGGGAACATTTTATTCTTGTCTAACCAGTAGCATGTAAGCTGCACAGTGGGTAAGCCAATAACTGGAATATGATTTTAAAAGGCAATTAGATGTTAAAAATCACTGCCCATCACATCTGCCAAAGGCAGGTGTCAGATCTAGGCAAAAATTAATTTCCATTGATAACAAGGTCCTGCACACGTCTCAGTTGCAGGACTTAAAACATTTTCAGTAGATAAGAGTCCAAACCAAAATTATAAAGTTTTCTGCAGTTCAAGATGGAGAACTTCAAATTCTCTTATGTAAAAATAAAACAATCAAGGTAAACAATGAATATTGATGATGAGTTTCTAGTTTCTAAGTTCTTCTAGCTTCTTCTTCTTCCTCCCTTTTTATTATTTTAAGGGACAAGTTACAATGCTTCCCTCCTCACCTCCTGAGGAATTTCTCTCTAAGTGCACTGTGAGTCTCTCCAGCCTGATCTTGTAGCTCCTTATTCTTGTTTTATTTCCTTCCTCTATGTAAAATGTTGGCCTCACTGAGTTTGCAATTTTTCCTGAGACAGTTTTGAGCAGCCGGATGCCCTCGGAGACTCGTCCTTGCCAGACCACACAAGCCCCATGCTCCACATCTAATGTCTCCACTTTCCAATACCTTTCATGATCTCAGGGTCCCAAACTCAAATGTAATATTCCAGATATCACCTGCAATACATTGCCCAGCTGGGAATGATTTTTGGGTCCATCTGGTTTGATGAGGGTATCAGATAATTGATAGCTTTATCAGAGTGTAAATTCCTTGCCTACACACTTTATTCAGACCCAAAGTAAGCAACTTGCACGTGGATTTAGTGTTTTCATGGCAAAAACATGAGGTTTTTTTCTGAGCTCCTGAGGGGCTTTCTCTGAATCACTAAGTCCAAAGCTGAGAAACCTCTTCCCCACCACAAAGGTCCAAACCAGAAACATGTCAGAACAAAGACAGATTGCACCTAATCCTATTAATGCTGTGCAAAATCAATCTCCTAAATCTTTCCAGGGCTTGTGAACAAGCAGACAAGATGCCTCTGGTGATGGACAGAAATTGCAGGGTTTCCTCCTGATTTCGTAGCCATTTCTTATTTTCATTCTCTTTGCTTTTGCTGAAAACTGATTGACTGTAAAAGATCTGCTCCAGTGTCAGTCTCCTGCTCACAGCTGGGAAGTCACTTTGCCTTACTTGCAGCCACAAGGAAACAGGAGATAATCACCCTGTGACAGCCAGACCCAGCAGACAGCAGAGAAGCAAATCTCCTTTTGTTATTCTGCTCTGTAATTCAGCCCTGGCTGAATTTCCAAACAGCGAAAGGAAGAACATTCCTTTTCAATTCCCTTACTGGATAGCCAGTAGGAAAGCTCATTTCCACCTCACAAAGGATATTTTCAGCATAAACTTTGAGATTTTTCCCTTCTCTGCTGCTAAAAGTACAATCTGCAGTTTCCATTGATCTCTCCCATTTTAGGGGAAATTGTCTCTTCACTTTCTTAGCTGAGTATCTCAAAGTACAGCTGGACTAGATAGGAGTACTCCAGACTGAGGAATTCAACAGGAAAAATTTGTACAAAGAGGCAGTGCTGCGACACAAAAATCTGAAAAAAAGCGAACAGCATTAAAGCAGTGTAATTTAGTTGCTGGTTTCTATAAACACTCAAATGGAAATCAGAATTTCTACTGGAAATGGATTTTGTAGCTAGAAACACAGGGAAGGAAGCATAAAGAAGACAATCTCCTTTCCCTTCACTGCCTCTGAGCTGTTCTTGTTTCCATAGGTGCTGCCTCTCATTTAACAGAGACATTAGCATAGAAATCATCGGCATCAGGTCTGCCTCAAAGCTCTGCTCACTCCCAGGAGCTCTGGCTGCCTAACTCTATTAGGATCACAAGTAATTTGAGTCATTATATTTTAGATTTAGATTAGCTATAGAAAATACAGCTTAATTTATATTAACAGGCAAACATTGCAAAAATATTATTCCACTCATATTCACATAATATTGAGAGCTTTCCATTGCAGTTCATTAAAAGAATTAGAAAATAAAGGTATGGAAAAAGTCACCAACACCAGCAGGATTTTTAGTAAAACTATCATGTTCAAGTCAGACCAACTAGATAAATTTCACATTCTGCATTACCTGTAAAGAAACAGCTAAATATAATTTTTGTATGTCAATAAATCACAGGTAATCACTCACATCTTTATTAACAAAACCAAACTGAAACAAACCAAAATCTTCTGCACTGGAAGCACTGTTTTGCAACTCCCACCAGCTCAGAATCTATTAGGGGTCATCATTTTATCTACTAAAAAAAAAACCAAAACAAACAAGTTTGGCCAAGATCATCATAAAATCAGCAATAAATCTGAAATTTTATACAGGGAAAGGGCAGGTTAAGGATACTTGGCCATCCAGTGCAGTTATTTGTTGGAGCCTTCAATGTTTATGATTTTCTGCAAAAGCAATAAGTCAGTCAGCCAACAGGTTCCAGAGCCATGAACCAGTCAGGAGAAAAAAAAATACCCAGTAATGAGCATGATGTATTGGTGAGAGCAGATACTCCCAGATCCTTTATTTAGCTCTGCCAGCAATTAATGTGTGACCTTCAACAAATCAGTCAGCTACAAAAGGGTTTGAGGCACCATTTTCATACATAGGTACAAATGTAGGTTAAACCTCACAGATTTTCAAATGCAAATAGGTAATCCAGGTACACTTACTTTATTTTTTAAAGATTACTTTTCAAGAAAATAAGAAATACAGCTTCCACATGGAGTCTCCACACCTACTTCCATGGAATTTTGCTTCTAGCTCCTTTGAAAAGGTGTCAAAAAACCTTTTAATATTTATTTATTATTTAATATTTAATTATTTATTTAATATTTATTTCGGCTGTGAGCCTCCCAAAGTGTGCCAGCTACAGGAGAAAAGGGGAGGAAATTCAGGGGCTGGGGTTGGGCTCTCTGACCGAGGGCTCTGTAAGGAATCTTTACATTTAGGCACCAATTAGGCATTAATTGCAGTGGGTCTGCTTGCTCATGGAATCCCCAAAGGGATAAGGAGAACAAAATAAAACAAAATAAAAAATATAGCAGGCTATTGAAGAATCATAAGGAGTTTTTCTACAAGCAATTGATTTACCCTTTAAAGCTTATTTTTATCATGAGTGTTTATGCAATTGTATGAATGATTTGTACATTAAAAAGCTGCTCTTGTTTCCATGTACACCAATTTTTCAGCTTTGCCCACACTCATCCATCCGTGGATAGATGCAATAGTGTGTGGCTTATTTGATCAAGCATATCAAATTGAAAGTATTAAATAAAATCAGTTTTGTTATATTCACTCATGCCTCTCCTGTAACAGTCATTTTGAAACAAGATAAATGGTGAGAAAAAAAAGGGATTTTTTTTTTTTTTTAACCTGTTAAGTTCTGCTGCAAACTCCTCTTAGGTGCCCCAAAACCCTTCAGATACTTTGACAGCACTCAGGTAAACAAGCACTCAGGATTTCAGGTTCAAAATAAAATATTCGAGTTTGTTAACACAATATGGGTGTAAAATGAGTGCCATCAGTAAAAATAAGAAACTCTTGATCAGATGCTGCTGTTTTTTGTTTGTTGTTTTTTGTTTGGTTTTTTTTTTTAACAGAAGCATTATAGAAATACTAATTTCAAATAATTTATCCAAAGCAAGGACTGCAGGTTGATCCTCCAGACACTCAGGAAGTTTTTAAAGCTCATGTGATGAGTTCCAGTGATGCTGAAGCACATCCCCATAATTAGTTGTGTCACTTCCATGGTAATCCAAGCCTGTGTATAACCATCAATAAAGCTTTGGGATGAAAGCTCAGCAGAAATCCACATCTCTCAGCCAAGCTCTTGACTTCGATGCACTCACTGCACCAACAGCACACAGCTCATTTTCCTTATTAAAATCTTATTTTTCAGCATTTCTGCACCATGTACTTCATTACAGATAATTCAAATATTCAAGCTATCTAAAACCCCCAAAATAACTTATTGTTTTGTCATCTTTATGTAAAATGGATGTTTTTGGATAGCCCAACTTTGAGAAGAAAATATAACAATTTGACCTAAGTCCCACTTCAAATAATCAGGTTGCCAAGGAATATCACTGGAGCATCCTTATTTTCCAATTATATTTTCTCATCCCGAAGTTAATAAAACTTTATGCAACCTATTCAGTAGGGTCTTTTCAAAGCTGCAGCTTGACATTGCCTCTCAGATCAAAAAGGAACAATTCAATCCAGTTCAAATACGTTTCAGAATTGGGAAGTCAGCAGTGTAGGAGCTGTAATGAGCTGCAGGATAATCACAGCTGACTCCCATTCACTCCCTCACGCTGGAAACATTTATCAGGAAACTTTCTCTTCAATGAAACTTTGCAATCCAACAGCAATATCTGTCAGCTGAAAGGAGGAATGACAGGATTGCTCGATTCTGTCTTGCTCATTAGAACCTGGATTTTTTTTTTTCCCCTCCTTTTTAAAGAAAGGATGTCTTATGATTAAAATATCATTATAAATGAGATGGTGGCCTGTCATGTGGAAAATTGAGATTCTCTGGTTCTGGTGAGCTGCCTCCCAGCCTGAGGGGTTTTAGCTTCCTTAAGTGACAGGCCCTCCTGTCTCACTAGTTTACACATTTAATTTTGCATTCACTGTTTTCATGTAGACTTTTTATTGTTTAAAGTGCTCCAAGACACAAAGCGTGCTTGTTGTCTGCTCGATTTTAATTCCCATGATCCTATACACACTTCTATACACAGCAACATTTTCTGAATGGAGGCATTAAAATCCACAGACATTATCCCCACTGCAAAAAGAGTTTCTTTTTCTTGAATGTAAAGGAGTTGCACAAGCTTTAGATTTTTATTTTTGGGGGCTGTCTTATTATTGAATGCCACACTGAACAGTTTCATTAGTGCACCATTTTTTTTTCCAGTTCTTTCACCATTTTAACATAGATCAGATTGACAGTAACCACATTTTTCCTTCAGGGCAAAAATACATGTTTTCCTATTAGATTTTGAATGGATAACATCAATGGTTGACCTCAATTTTGGCAGACTATTCTGCTAACTGCACTCCTATTATATTTGCCAATCAGTTAAAGCACTTCTGTCAGACCCAAGTACTTTCCCTCTATCAGCTGTGATCAGAGGGGGTCAGATCCTCTAATTTTAGAGGGTTTTTTTATTTCTTTCTCTGCCAGAAAGATATCAAAAGACCCCATTTTAGTGACTGATAGTCACGAGACAAATTCATACTCCAGTGTGCAACCCGAAGGAATATCTCAGTGCAAAAAGGGGGAGGGAGCAGCAGCAAGCCTCACTTCTGGGATATCCACTCAGAATGGAAGATAAAGACATTTCCTGAGTGTTTGTGCTTTTTTCTAATCATAATTTTCTAATGGCACAGTGAGTCATGGAGCCCAAGCTGCAAGTCAGCAGGCAAAAGCAAATCCCCCTGAAGGCAGAGAATGTTACCTGAATTAATGTCAGGGTAAATCAGTCCTTGATGTCTTCTCCTAAGCCAGGCTTTACTCAGATTGCTAATTAAGCTCATGTATGAACGTACCTAACTTTGTTTCAGAGAAATATTTCAGGGTGAAAATAAAAGAGAGTGGGAATTAGACCCCTTATGGTTTTGAATATAGCAAATATTAAATTCTTCCTTCATGTAAGGACATTGCTCTTGGTGACTGGAAAGCTTCATTTCAGCCAGGTCAAACCTGCCTGTATTTAGCAAAATGTTGAACTAATGAATAGGAAGGCATTAAAGGCAACGAGGTAAATGGTCCTATCACAGAATTCACCTGAAAAAAACTGAAATAATCATCCCAACCCAAAAGAATAAGGAATCCACATTTCCCAGAGCTGCTTGATAATGATCCATAATTTAAAATGGGGAAGAAAAAAGTGTTTAACCTTGTTTGTGTATTACTTAAGAGGATAAATTAATGGGATAAATTATTCATTCTGAAATACCCACTGTGCTTTACTAATTGTGACAGCAAACATAAAGCAGGAATTTCATACATTTCAATGTCACACAGAGATGTGAGGACACACTTGAAGATGCTCTGCAGGCCAAAGTGAATGGTAAGAGAGATAATTAAAGATCCTTTAATAGTTTTTCAAAGTTGCTAAGATACTACCAGGCTGTGTAGCACATCTTGGACAGCCACAATATCCAAGACTATGCTTTAAATATTCATTTCCTGTAGCTTTGCTTTCATTTTACCTTCCATTTCTTTTGCCTTTCCTTTCCTTTTGCCTTTTTTTTTTTTTTTTTAAACTTCCCTCGAAATTGCAAACCCCTTCAGGTAAAACATCCCCATCTGACAGGAAGAAATATTTATGTTTGGGATTCACTACATTCACTTGGCAGTGAAGGAGTTTTTACAGCTTTTCTGACTAATGAAAAGCAACACAAATATAAAGACAAAATTATCTGCAAAGCCATGATTTGTAGCAAAACAGGCAGCTGAGATGATGAATGTTCACCACTTCCCATCCAGCAGGGAAAGGACCAGGAGATGGAGCCTTCTGAGACTCCCACACCTGGATTTTTATAGCAGCAGAACCCCCCAGTTCTACACTGTGTAATCGGAAAAAAAAAACCAAAACATTGAGGGTGTTTGCATTAGATACAAATGAGAAAATGGAATAATGTGAACTGAAACAGCTCTGCAGATGTGACATAAAAATAATAATCTCAAACAGTTCAGAGCTCTCACCTGCCTGAAGCTTATGTAGCAGAGCAGTTTGAGTGAGTGGGAATCAACCAACAAAATAATGCAACATGATAATATATTTGTAGTAGTTGATATATTGAATAATTTAGGTGTTATGTGTTACTTTAATCCTCACAACAGTAATATTCAGACACCCAAACAAAGGCTTCACCACTTTTAACTAGTAACACCTCATCCACTAGTAAAGATCTCAGAGCAAACATTCCTCAAATTAAATTAAAAGCTAAAATACATATAAATATTGAAAAATAACTTCAGCTCTGACTGCCTTGACACAAAGCTGGATGGAGAATTTCTCTTGGGCCTTGCTTTGGATGTCAATTTTTTGCCATAGAGATGCATTTCAATCCCACACTCAGCAGTGCCTGGTTCTTTGGAAAGAGAATGACAAATGCCTGCTGAACTTTTCTCTTCAAACTTAACACCCAAGATCAAAGACTAATTCAATTAATTCCAATCTCTAAAGTTATTAGATCTGGGGGCTTTATTATTAACATTTTTTAGGCTTTTAATCCTTTATACAATGACTTATGCAGGCACGTAATATCCCAAAAGATAATCACCATGTTGCGAATTCTAATAAATTTTTATCTGGCACCAATCATATATAAAGCTGTCAGTTTAGCTCCTTCTCTGTAGAAAAGAAACAGAAAATCCTGCACATGATGGGAACGAGGGGTGATGAAGACTAGAGATATCAGTGCACTATTTGCAAGCAATCATTTATTCAGAGATCAGAAATTGTTCCCAAGCAGACACGGGGCAGTTCTTGGCACTCAACATGATCCCCTTTCAAGGAGCTGTGTAAAAAAGGGATGTAAAGCATCCCAAGGACTGTGAAATGCAAAACCAGCTCTCAGCTGCCTTTTCTCTCTGCATTGTCTGGAGTCATGAGAGGCAAGCCCTGACCCCACAGAAGTCAACAGAATTCCTGTCATTGCTGGTGGCAGGACCAAGCTTTCTCACTGTTTTTATTAATAATTCATTCTTTAGAAGGATTTTATGTGCATTTCGACAGTGGCTTTGATTTTTTCAGTGAAGTGAAAAGATGATAAAGATTTGGAGAATGTTTCCAGATCTGATATGAGGATAAAACTGATTGAGAAAAGAATGAGACCATGCTTATGTTGAGTTCATACTCTGGCTAGCTACTAGCTCAACTCCACTTGAACTTTTAATTAAAACACTGTTAGAAAAAGGGAAAGACATAATGAAAATTTTTGTTTTATACACAAGAAGGAAGCATTTACAAAAGTGTCAGGGACTGACCCAGCAGGTTCATGATTAAGGTTTATAATTAAAGCTCATGATGTCAAAAACCTTCCTACCTGAGATGCTCTGAGACAGCACTCTGAGAGCAGCCAATTAAATGAGACGGAAACTTATGACATTTACATGAAACACACTTGAATTTTATATAAAAATATGATACTAATGTGATCCTGATAATAGTAGG